>OY101448.1:74218801-74465659 GCA_956483635.1 Panzeria rudis | reverse complement strand
AAGGAAATATATATATATATATATATATATATATATATATATATATATATATATATATATATATATATATATATATATATATATATATATATATATAATATATATATATATATATATATATATATATATATATATAAATATATATATATATATATATATATATATATATATATATATATATATATATATATATATAATATATATATATATATATATATATATATATATATATATATATATATATATATATATATATATATATATATATATATATATATATATATATATATATATATAATATATATATATATATATATATATATATATATTATATATATATATATATATATATATATATATATATATATATATATATATATATATATATATATATATATATATATATATATATATATATATATATATATATATATATATATATATATATATATATATATATATATATATATATATATATATATATATATATATATATATATATATATATATATATATATATATATATATATATATATATATATATATATATATATATATATATATATATATATATATATATATATATATATATATATATATATATATATATATATATATATATATATATATATATATATATATATATATATATATATATATATATATATATATATATATATATATATATATATATATATATATATATATATATATATATATATATATATATATATATATATATATATATATATATATATATATATATATATATATATATATATATATATATATATATATATATATATATATATATATATATATATATATATATATATATATATATATATATATATATATATATATATATATATATATATATATATATATATATATATATATATATATATATATATATATATATATATATATATATATATATATATATATATATATATATATATATATATATATGATTTTGTATTGCATTCAATAAACACAAATACCTTTATTAGCTGTTATAACCAGGGTGACCGTTGAAAATTTTTAAAAAGTGGCACAAAAAGGGGATCTTGACGAAAAAAGTGGCACCAAAAAGGGGATTCTTCGAAAAAAAGGGGCAAATTTTTTAAAAAGGGAATAATTGAACCAAATTCCAATATTTAATGAATTTCTAGGGCATATAATACTTTTTAAATAAAATGAATCAATTTTGATGGTTTTTTTCTATTTAAAAAGACCAATATGGCCAATAACCCAACAAAAATTCAGTTACCAAATCACCAAAAAAATAATTAGAAAAATTTTAAAAAACTCGTTACATTTCTACTAGAAAAAGTACTTATTTTTGATCTTGATGTCCCAAAACGAAGCCATTACGTTTGGGATGTTTACATCAAAAAAAATCTTCTTACTTAAAAATTCCTTAAAATAATTATATTTTTCATTGTTTATCTGAAAGATTGGTGAATGCACATATTTATGTACATACATGCATACACACATATATCATCTTAAATAGGCGCGGATTCTGCAGAAGATTTTTGTCCAATTTTAAGTGCATACACACATACATTCGTATGTACAATTGAATGTATGCATAAACTCTCAGCATACAAAACAGGAAAACACTGATTTTAGTAGCGCAATGGGCTTTTAGATAACTTGGAGTGAGAATCTCCTTTGTTGCTTCTTCTGGATTAAATTGATTTAAATTCATTTTTCTTTTAAAAAATTTCTAACAAATAAATTTTGTTTTAATTATTTTTGTCATGTTTGAAGTTTTATATTTTCAGTTTGGAAATAGAATATAAATGTGAATAAGCCTACAAAATAATGAGTGTAGGAAGTTGTTCAAATTCAGATTATTATATTAAATTTTTACTGGGAAATTGCGGAGTTCTGAGGGAACAAACATAAAAAATATCAATAAATTCATAGTATTCTCCCTTTGTTGGTATCGGTCAAAAATAATTTTTGCTTTTATGTATAAGAAATGTTGCCCTGTCACACACTTTTTAGTGTTTTTTAAGTTTTAGCACTAATATTAGTGTGAATGTAAAAAATTGTGATGGGTTTAAATAAAATCTTGCTTAGCTATCCTACGAAGAATGAATTTTGTAACATGAGTGATTATTTGCGAAAACCAAGGATATATGGGGAAACGGCTTATTAGTTTCATTATAAATATTCGTCGATCCGCACATATTTCATTTCAACACGTTATTATTACTTTTATCTTAAAGGCTGATTTAGTAAAAATAAATCTAACTTTCACTAAAAAATTTGCATGAAAATCACTTACAAAAAAAAATTTTTTTAGCAGCACGTTCTTGTTCGTGTTAGTGAATCAGGGTGTTAGTTTTTAATAATTTTAGTGCAATAATGAATACCTATAAACTATAGTTTTTTTCATAACGCTTATAAATAATGGACTCAAAAAAAATTTTTTGTGTTGATTTTTTTATAAAAACAGTTTCGTACCGTAAAAAAGCTCATCCTAAAACAAAAAGTATCACTTCATAAGAAAGGGGCAGAAAGGGGCACAATTTTACAAAAGGTGTCAGATTTGGGTAATTTAAAAAAAGGGGCACTAAAAGTGGCAAGGTAGTTGAAAAAGTGGCAAATTGCCACTTTAGTAGCAAAACGGTCACGCTGGTTACAACGTGACTGCATTCATCCGTTGATAATATTATTCAATTGCATTATACGTATCTTCATCAGCGTTTCCAGTTTAGCCTTTTCGAGGCTAGATTTAGCTTTTTATTTTGCCTTTAGCCTCGAAATTTGCGTTTTATCTTCGTGGCTTTTTTAGATTTTTTTATTTTTAATTAAGCCTCAAAGAGGCAAAATTTTTTTCTTCACATTATAAAAATGTCTTTCTAGTTCTCTTATTTTTAAGATATTTTAATGTAAACTTTTGCAATAAATGAATATTTATTGTTAAACTAAACACATTTCCCTAAAAAAATGGTACCAAAACTATTTTTATACTCATATTATTGTTGTTGCTATAAAGTTTTAAGTGTCCCATAGACACATACTGCTGACAGATACTGCCGATGAACACTTCAATACGTATGAGATTAAAGATTTTACTACACATTCATCATTCATAATTTGAATTTTTCACTTTTTTTATTTTCCTGTATTGTTTTTATTGAATCTTATTATTCGTATTATATTCTTACTTAATTTTAAAAGTCAAACTGGAAATTTAAAAAAAAGTTAACAAATTTATTAAATTGTTAATCGGCAGTATGAGTTCATCCACAATATCAAATTGATTTTGATTTCAATACTGCATTTTCTGTGTAACTCACACATTCATAAGTTCTAAAAATTTTACTAACACATACTTATTGCAGGAGCGCATGCAGCACCTGTCTATGGGCACCTTTAAAGAAAAAGTTAATCATTGAATAAAATATACTGCGAGCCACTGCATTTATGTATTTACCTTTGTTATTTTTAATTATCTACATGAAGTACGTTCTTCTATAATAACATTGAGTGTTTATGAAAGGTATCCTCACTTTCGTTTGTATTTTCTAACTGTCAAACAAACTCACTCCATATGGGCAAATCCTGCGTGACGAACGATACATTCCATTAAAATATAAAAATTTATAGTTCTTAAAAGAAAGAGAACAGAGTTTTTGCAGGTAAAACAAATTTTTAGTTTTTTATCAAAAGCCGTGAATCCTCTATGACGAAGGCTACGTGACGCCCGTTACATTTTTCTCACTATAACTTTTTAATTGCACAAAAATGTGTTTGGTGGAGTTGTAGATAATATTATTATATAAAAGAAAGCTTCTAACAAAATTTTCACATTCCTTACAGTTTGCGAAATAATCTAATTAAATACACTCCCTTATTTTCAAGATAGCGGGCGTTCCCGACCACCTCCGATATCGAAAACTCAAAATTAAGCTTACATGTGTAACTAAACACACAAAAAATTGCATCCTATATTTTTTTTTCAGTTATATGTATTTATTTATTGTATCTTCAATAAAATTTAACTAACAAAGTTAATGATTTTTCGGGCTAGGGGATTTGGGTGCAACTCAAGTCTTTTTATGTAGCTTGTCACGTGTTTAGACAACACTGTCTTATATGAAATGCAAACTTGTGGTTCTTTTATCCACTCATAGAAAAATGTTTGTAAGAAAAACTGCTAAATCCATTACATTATTAGTTCAGTGTTTATTGCTAACTCCAATTTAGCTGTTTGTTATGCGATTTTTATTTTTGTAGATTGTAGTCATAGATGAAGAATACCATAAAATAAACCAACTATATTTTTGGTTTTCCTCTCAAGCTGCAAATATGGAATATAAGAAGTTTTTTGTCTCTCCTGTAAAATGTGCTGAAAGGGAGTTAGCAGTTTTGCATATTAAGTCGACGATATATAAATAGTTTTGACAACTTTAAAATTCTGCCCTTGGTAGAAATTTTAGGGATTTGCCCATGTATAAAAAATGTTATTTATTTTGGTTTTATATGCAGGTTGACAGTTAGGAAACGCAAGATAAATGAGGAGCTGCCCTTATCGGTTTACTTGGTTTGAGTGTACGCTGGAAAACATAGTTTTCAATTAAAAAAAAATTTTGCTTTTCTTAACTTTTATTTTGCTGCGATTTAGCCTTTTCTACCCTTTAAAAAAGTCCGATTTAGCTTCTTTTTTCTCGAGGTCCTAGCAACACTGATCTTCATGATGCAGTAACAGAAATGATCATTTTTATTTTTCATACATATAAGAAAAATGAATTTTCAACAAAAAATAAATATTTGCCATCATTGCGGTCTGAATCAATCCGCAACCGTTGATTATAGGACCACGCCAGACTTTTACCTATCTTCGAACATTGGCTGTAAATTTAGTCGTAGACTCTTACTATCATAGCTTTCCAGATAGTACGTAATTACTAATAACTTTGTATAGGGAATACACCTTCCCTCACACTTACCGCACCTGTTTTTACCTATCTTCGTACATATCTTGTCTTCAAATTAACTCAAACCAAATTTGAAGACTTTTACTGTTATAGCTTTCCAGATAGCACGTAATTACTAATTAGTTTTTTTATAGATTGTATTGTCAAAGGAACCTATTACGTGTGCAAAGTTTAAAGTTGATAGAACGTCTTGAAGATGGTGAAAATTCCGTTGAAATTTTCCATTCTATATTTTCCGTTACATTCATACATACATACAGGTGAGACTAATAAAGGGGTACCAGCGGCAAGCTTTTGTAGGCCTTTATTTAGATGGCCTTCTGTAAGACCTTCCTATACCTTTTTTAGATCCAATAATCATGCTCGCCTTCCTTCTTTTTTAATTTCCTTTAAGAAAATGTATTGGCTTTTTCGGAAACTTATTTTTACATGAATTACAAAATGCCAAAGTTAAAAAGCCGAATTGTAAAATCATACCAAAGTTGGGGACAGGGTTAAAATAAAACGGTTCAGCTGACAAACAATTTCACTAGGACCCTTTTCGTATGGCATTTAATTTCCTTCAAGCTATGTTCAAGTCAATTCCGGTTGGGTCAATTGTGTGGTAGTTAAAAGCCAAAAACGTGCATAGACAAAAAATCAAAGATTGCGTTGATAAAGCTCTAAATATTAATATTAAGGGATCAAATTCTCACAGTAATACTTTTTCGTTATCCCAAATAATATTTTCGATATATATACATACTTTTAAGAAAAAACCAGTAGTCGATTTTTTAGGCCCACTCTAATGTATATATGTATGTACATACATATGTACATTTCGAAATTTGCACGAAAAAGCACCAAGTATTCATTATTTATAATGCATAAAACTGCGAAAGCTAAAGGAAACTTACACAAGAGATTAAACGAAATACTTGCCAATTGTTGTCACTCAGTTTGCTTTCGTTTTAATAAAAATAAACAAACACTTTCCCCACTGTGTACTTAATAAGCATCGCAGAAGTATGCTTTGTAATAAATGCCCAACAAACTTTGTAGAAAATAAATGAATTTTGCTGCCAAAAAGTAGGCTATCAAATAGCAATTCAAAGTAAACTTACCGTATCAGTACCATCGTCTGAATCATCGCCATCCATTTGTTTGGTTGTTATATCTTTACCAGTGGTGTTGTTGCTGGATGAGGAAGACTTTACAGAAGCTGTGGTATGGGCCTGCAAATCCAAAGGTACACTTTCTTCTGATATTATCGATTCCGAAGGTAAATTATCGGCAAAAGCATTAAAGGTATTATTACTACTATTCGATAAGGGATTGGTAGGAGTGGGAGTTTCGGGAGTATAAGGTATTTTTCTGGAATCTTTAAAGTTAGCTGGAGCTAAGAAGCCATTAACCAGTTTGTTAGGATTATTGCGAGGTATAATATTTTCAATGCTTTTAGTGTATTTCGAATTCATTTGTATAGTTGAGTGAGGTTGACTTTTCACTGCTAGTGCAGATTTTGAAGTTTTATTTTTTTGATTATATGTAGAGTTATCCACAAAGTGATGATGCTGCAGCAGCAGCTCTGCTTCACGCAGCAATTCGTCTACACTCCGCGTATCAGAGTTGTCAGCCAAACGAGACACCTCTTGGAAAATGCTTTCAGCATCGATTTCAGTCTCATGGCCATTGCTGGAATCTTCGGAATCAGCACATTTTTGTTCTTGGTTAAGAAACTCCATAATACTGCTGGTGGAAGTGAAATCATCAAAGTCAATAGCGCTTGTCTGTGAGTCCGGCCCTGAATCCCTTTCGCTGTTTGTAGCTTTGGGTGTGGTAAAATTGTTTAGTGTTTGTTTTTCTTTTGTAAGTTTTATTTGAGTTGATGAAGCCATCATTATTTTCCGTTTAATAGTTATAGAATTTTCCTGCTGTTGTTTTAGGGGCTGTTGTTTTCGTATCAGTTGTTCTTTTTGTGGCAATAAAACTTTGGACATTATTTACACTGATTTTTGGCTCTAACGCCTTCAATTTATAATAATAAGTAAAAGTTCTTAATATTAAATATCTAATTTAAAATTTACACACAAGAAGGAATTTATTTCACACACAAAGATTTTATCGCTTGAAAACCATGTATATGTATATCATGTTGAAAACTATCATAATATTTCCTGCAATTTATTTTCTACAAAAACTTGAGTTTATTTTTGAAACAAGCTTTTCTTTTTCACTTCAAGAGTATGTAAATATTTCATTAAATTTATTGTTGTTTCGCTTTTATTATTTAATAACGTTTTGTCAATAAATTATAAGAAACATTTTAATTTGCTCTTATAAGGACGGCTATTAAACTAATGATTATAATGTTAAGGGCATTTACTTTCCTACACACTTTCCTAATCCCTGGCCGACACGAACGATAGCAAAATGACGAGTAGTGTATCGTCAGGATATTACGAATGTACCATATTTCTCTAGTTACACAAATAGCCAAACACAGAAAACAGATACAATTTCTTATTAAAGCCATATTTAGATTTCAGTTATTATGTTTTTTGTTTTGCTCATGCATTTTGTAGTTACAGCACAGGGTTGATTCTTTGTTAATACAATTTGATATGCGAAAGTGGTGCCAGACTAAAATAAAATCACAGTACTAGAAAAAATATAAGGAAACGAAATCCAATAATCTTTCCGCACATTGGGTATTTTGCTGACTTTTTTGAAAAATTATGTTGGAGTTGGCCCCCAACGAAATGCAGACATGGATTAGCTAAAGAGTGAAATAGACTACGCAAGCGGCTTGCCAAGCATGGCAGATATTTACCTTTTTACAAGCCTGTGGCACTGTTTTCGTGTTTGACAAGCGGCTTAGCAAGCCGTTGAAGAAAAGTCAAAATATTTTGATTGCCATATTGAATTTGTGTCAAACTGCTTCTGTTGTATACTGTAAAATTGGTTCATTTTCAACAAAATTTCCATAGAGTAAGGTTGTCGTGGAAAATTTCAATTTAAATTAGTGAATAAAGTAAAAAGTCTAAGCTTGCACGAGCTAATTTTGTGCAGCCTGTCTGCAAATTAAAAAATTATGTTTGCTAAGCCACTTGCGTAGTTTATTTGGCTCTTAATTAGGGCATTCACTCGTATAATACTTGCTCGATTAATCGAATAATTTCAGTCAAATAATGTTCGATCAAACAAAACATTTCAATTTCGAGTAAAAATTTAATCGAGTAATTTAGGTCGATTAATCGAATAACTCGACTAATAAATTTTATGTAAATTTTCTTTTTTTGAATGAGTTTTTGCAGATTTCTTAATAAAAACTGACAAAATTGTTCAAATTATATGAACTTTGCCATCCAATTCGAACGTTATTCATACTAATAGACCGCATGATCAAAGAATTAAGTAAATAATGCAGTAACAATAATAGGGAGAAAGGAACAAACTTCAAAAATCTTGTAAAAAAATTCGGAAATATATCCATCAAACAAAAATTATTTTAAGCAAAGATGATATTTCGAGAGCAACTAGTCAACTAGATTTTTCGTATTAAAATATCAAATGAATCTAACGGCTAATTCAATAACAAATTGAAAACATTCACAAAAACAGAGAGCAACAAAATTCTTTTGTCATATAAAATATTACTTTATGGATATAGAAAACAAACAAAAAATGTATACGATAAATTGGAAATATGTTGTACTTCATTTTCGCAATTTCTCCAACATCAATGATTAATGAAAGATCATTCTTAATAATGGGAGGAACGTTCAATAAAAAAATAAATAAATAAATATCTATGAAATTTATAAGAATCATTATTTGTTTTTAGGACTAAATGTATTGATTTTAATGAATTATCCAATTTTGTTCTCCGTGTGAAATGAAAATGTTCGGAATTATAAAAGCTTTATTGTTACAAGTTATTTTTTATAATAACAATGCTATGGTAGTTCCTATTATTTTATTTCGCATTGAATACAGAAAAGGTCAGAATATTACTAAATATTTCCTAGCGCAAAATTTTCTCTAAGCGAAACATTTGAATAGTAAAAAAAACTATTTTAAATTATCAGTTTATGATGCAATATATGTAGAAATATTATTTTTTCTTTTGTTTCTTTTTTTATTAATATATATATATATATATATATATATAAAAACGCGAAAAAACTGGATGTGTTCCATTTTTGTACACAAAAATTTTCAAAAAACCTAGTAAATCAAAAGTTTTCCGATTAGCTCGAATAATGTTTAGCAGTAAAGCTTACTCGAATAACACGAACGAAATAAAAGTTTTACTCGACTATTCGAGTAATTTAAAAACTTCAATTTCAATTAATTGATTAATCGAACAATTAAAAAGTTGATTAAAATGAATACCCTACTCTTAATCCATAACAAAAAAAAATATATTTTTGAAACAGAAATATGTTAATGTAAATTTTAGTGTGCTTCCGCAAGTGGTTTTTCACACTATGCCTTTTCACGCTGCCCTTTTTGACAAATTTCTTTTAAAACCCCCACGAAAAGTCATGCACATATAAATAACAGACTTTTCTCTATGCCCCCAGACCTGATTTTGCCGCCCCCCAGAATTACTGAATATTTAATAAAAAATATTAAAAACTGCTCTATGTTTGGAAAGACATACATATTAGTATTCAAATCATAAATGTATCCCGTTTACTTACAGAAATCATTACAATTTTTATAAAAATTTAGTTTCCAATAATTGCCAAATATTTGTTTATTATGTAAAAACCCTAAGCAAAAACGTATGAGTGTGTTTATTTTATTCTGATGATATATTTTTGTATTTTCTCTAACAAAATATAAAAAGTAGTACATACAACATTTTAAACCCCTTTTGATAGATAGATCTTCAAAAAACGTTCATATCGATGGTCATATTTGACAACACGTAACTGGGTTTTACAACTTCTCAGTAGAAGAAATTACGTTATAAATATGCTGAAAGCGTTACTAGCATAGAAATAAAATAGTTGAAATTTATTTAGTAGATACTCTCAACTAATTTCTGTTATTTTATTTTGAGAATGGGACCGTTTTCTGCGTTTTATGAAAAATAATTAAAATTCAGTTACAAGTTGTCAATGTATGACCATCGATATGATATCCAAAAGTTTATAACGACCCTTAACCGCACGAAAATCCGAATCCACAATTTCTAAATGTTATACTAAATGCATACTTCTTTTAGTTTAAAACGTAATATTTCTTTAATATTGAGTAAATAATACTATTTGCTTTGATGTATGTATATGAAATGCTTTAGATTTTATTGAATTACTTTTAAGATAACCTATGCTTGTTTGGATACAATTTTTCGCTTCATGACACATACGGCTAATTCGCGACAAGCTAACATTTTCGCGACGAGTGTTCACCAATTTCAATTTTGCAGTTCTCTACTTGAAATAGAGAGTTTTATATTTTGGTGTGACTATTTCGCACTAATTTGCCTTTGAGTCCAAACGATTTTATTGCGCAAAAGTCCGTAACGTGATATTCGGAAAGAATTAGACAGGATAATTATTCTAAGGAACCAGGGAAAATTTTCCAAAAACAACGTTGCTCTGTTCCGCCGTGTATGTTGAGAATTTTCTTTTGAAGAATACCTACATAAAAAATAATTGAAGTATAATTCTATGTAAAATACACAAAATCATTCAAACAGGTTGTCAATTATCAACGAAGAGGTTTAAATTTGCTAATGCAGTTTTTAGGGCAAATAGGAATGATATGCTGTACACTGAAAAAGTTCAATTCAGCCATTGTTCATATAACGGAACATTTGTGTTTTTCGATTCATGTGCATGTATTTACTTCTCTTTAAAGCACCATCCAGAGTCATAGCGCCATCCAAAGTCGATTATAAGATTCGTCTAAAGACGCCGGAAAAAAACGATAAAACATTGGGAACAAAAATGAAATAAATTGTTTTATTCGCATCTAAAGTAAAAAAAAAATCTGATCATAAATAGTCTTAATAATAAAACACAGAATAATAGATATTTTGTTTTCATTAGATTTAGATCCATTATGGCTTAAAATTTTTATAATCGAATTTTTATTATTTGTGGTACAAAACAGCTTCCGAAAAGGCAACAATTGATGATGAACTTTAAAAATTTCAAAGAATTTAAGCTTTTATCCACCTTAACTTGGTCATTTTGACTTAGCTGCTCAATCAACTTTTCACGATTTCTAATGCAGATAAGTCAAAAATTATGTTATCTTAAATGCACTTACCTGCCTTAATGTGCACGTAAACACAATTATTTAGTGTGTGCAGTTAACTTTGATTTGTTATGAGAAAATAATTTAAAACTGCAAAAAATATGTTAAATGAGCAGGTATACAAAGAGCACTTAAAGAAGGATTTTGAATAATAATCACAGAAAACAAATATTTTGTGCACTTAAGTCAAAATGCAGCTAAGATTAATTTTTTGTATGAAAATAGTGTTGAAATGCACTTATCTTAAAAGTGCAGTTATAAAAAGTGCACTTAAAAAATGAATTTGTATGGGATTTTAAGGAATAGTGCACAAATTTAGAATTTTGTGCAGTTAAGTCAAAGGTACGTTTAAGCAAAATGCAGTTACATCAAAAATACTGTAATTCATTTTAAACGAACCAGCCTTTGACTCTGAATGACGCTTTAACAAGAAGTATACACCGAAAAACGAAAATGAACCGTTATGTTAAGCACAACGGCCGAAATGAAATTTTTTTATTCCTTTTTTGTGTTTAGAATATCATAAATATTCTAAAAAAATGCTCCAGAATATTAAAAACTTAAAAAAATAAAAGGTTTTAAAGCAGTGTTATTAAAAGCAATAGATTTTTTGTGGTATTGTTAGTTAGGAAAATCCATAACCGGTTTAAAAATTTAAAAGAATTGTTTGCCCTCCCCCCTAGAAAAACGTCTAGCTGCGCCAATTAACTATTAACCCAAAGCAGTACCCCTGTTCTGTAACTAATGCTGACTT
The DNA here is from genome assembly GCA_956483635.1 of Panzeria rudis. Classification (NCBI taxonomy): domain Eukaryota; kingdom Metazoa; phylum Arthropoda; class Insecta; order Diptera; family Tachinidae; genus Panzeria; species Panzeria rudis. Next base: position 74,453,686 of record OY101448.1, on the reverse strand, counting down.
TAGACGACATGTATTACATATCTCACTTGTCAAATTTCACACTGCAAAAGTTATACATAACGTGTGAAACATATGAAGCATTGTCAGATGGCATTTACAGAAGCAAAGTCATATGAAACAATGTCAATTAGAGCGTGCTCTATTTTCATCTGACAAGGCATATGACATCAGCCGTAGGTAATTAACAAGAGTGTGGTTTGGCTGAAAAAGCATTAAAAAGCATAGAGCGCTTTATATATTTATGAAAATTGTGCAAAAACTCAGCTGTTGTGAACACTCAGAGGTTATGTCAAATGTAATTGCACTTGTACCTAAGTACGTGTAAAAGCAAAAATTATAAACCGTCTGTAGATTGACATTTTTGACAAACATGCGAAGTTAGATATGTCTCACAAACCTCACAAGCCATATGTAAAAAACATGTCGTCTAAAGTCGGCATGAGTCCTCTTTTTCATATGAGACATTTCTTGCGAGACATTTTTTTGATTATCTTTTGAACATGCCAGTAGCTTTTACGTGCCGTGCCGTCTATACCTGATATAATATCAAATATTTGTCTATCAGCATGCGTCAAATTTCATATCATATCACGTGTGGCCTTCAATATTAGTGTTATTGCAATAGCATAATATATATTATGATAGTGTTTTCATAATATATATTATGAAAACTCTATAATACTATGAAGTGTCAAAATCGTACACATACATACATAGATACAAGAAAAGTTTTGTTTTAGATACAAGCAGTCACGAAAAAATATTAATTTTAATAAAAAAAACTAATCGAATTGTTAAAATAATTAAAGAAATCTATTGTTTTTTCTTGAGAGCGCATTAATTTATGAATAATTCAAGATGTTTACTGCTCGGCTGACAGATTATTATGAAATATTATCCCACCAAACCAAATGTTCCGATTTCGTAAAGAATTCGTAACGACTGTTCGGTAAAATCTTCCGATTTCGGAACCGAAATCATGCCGAAATTGTAACGATTTTTGTATGAAAGGGTTGACACGACTTCGTAACGATATGTTGTTACGAAATCGTAACGATATGTCGGTACGAATTGGCAACGACGTGTAGGTACGAAATCGATACAACATATCGGTACGAAATCGTAACGATATGTAGGTACGATTTCTTAACGAGTTCGTTTAGAGTTTTCTTCAACTTTTTTAATAATTGTTTATATAAAAATTATTTTCCATCATTTTATACTTCAATATTATATGATTTAATGTAATATAACATTAAAACTATAATTTAAATTGAAAGATTAGAGTCGTAAGCTTTTTCAATGACTTTTGCTGTCGGTTCTTTTTTAATTAATTGTTAGTGCATGAATCTGCAAAAATGTGGAAAATTTAGTATAACATATGCTATTTACTTTTATTTGAGCTTACAACTACCTTCAAAATCTTAATATATCTAAAAATATTCACATCAATGTGAAAAAAAGGCTTAAGGGGTTTTTCCTCTATGTATGTCGAATAGTGGCTTCGTTGAGTAAAGATTTCCAACTTATACTGTCTTCGACCGAGCTTAAAAGTTCTCTTCTCTATGTACTGCAAGGACTCTTGTCCATAAAAATTTACACTCAAAGCTATAATTGGCGAATGAATATTACTTTTAAATTTTCTTCTTTATTTATTATATTTCTTCAAAACAATCTGAAAACTTTTCATCGGTTTTACTTACTTATAAATCAAATTTGTATTGTTTTTTAAAAAGTTTTATTTGCACATACGAAAGATATTTTTTCAGACAAACTACTGAAATATCGTAACGAATTCGTTAAGACATTTCGGTAGTAAGTCTGATTTTAGACAAACTACCGAAATTTCCCCTCCCATTTTCAAGAAGAATTATTGGGCCAACCTGCTAGCAAACCCTTTCAAATAAAAAATAATTTTGAAAATCAGTTCACAAATGACAGAGTTATGAATTGGGGTGGGGGGAGCAAATTTCCCCTTCCGATTTTCGACAAATAAATTTTGGGACCAATTTTTGTCAAACCCTTTCAAACAAAACAAGAATTTGGAAAATCGGTACACAAATGACAGATTTATGCCAGGGGGGGGGTTAGAAAATTGCCCCCTCCGATTTTTGACAAAAAAGTTTTGAAACCAATTTTTGTCAAACCCTTTCAAATAAAACAAGAATTTTGAAAATCGGTTCACAAGTGACAGAATTATGCATGGGGGGGAGCGAATTTCCCCCCTCTGATTTTCGATAAAAATTATGGGACCAAACTGCAGGCAAACCCTTTCGAACAAAAAAATAATTTTAAAAATCGGTTCACAAATGACAGAGTTATGCGTGTACAAACATAAAAAAGTAAAAAAAATAACACACACGAATTGATAACCTCCTTCTTTTTTTAAGTCGGTTAAAAAGGGGACTAAAGTACAATACACATTGAACTTGAGTAACGGTCAAAAATTCCTTATTTCTCACTCACTGTCATGTTTGACACACAAACCGTCACTCAAGACAAAAATTTGAGACACAAACATAGCAAATAACAAATTAAGGAAATTGTCATTATAATGAGTCTATTACCTAGTTTATACGCAGAGCTTATTTGCAAATAAAAACGTAAAATGCTGCCAAATACTTTTTGATTGTAACTTATTAAATCACTGATTATTCATCTATTTGTGAATATATTTATCTATTTATTATTTTTTATTAACAAACATATGTAAAGGAGGCAACCCAAACTTCTTATTTGCAAATAGCGCGTTAATCAGTAATTGTTTTCGTGAGTAATTGTTTTCGTGAGTTATTAATTTACAATAAAAATACACACTTGGAAGCACTACGTTTTTATTTGCAAATAACGCTTACGTGCGGTCTCCACGTAGCAATATTTATTGCCATAAATGTCAAATTTGATTGCTTATAACAATTGTGTATAACAATTGCTACGTGTGGACCGCAGATTGCCATGAGTGGCAATCCATTGCGCAATGATTGCTCTGCTGATTGCTCGAGCAATTATTGCCAAGCAATCTGCTGTCACTTTTATTGTTTTAATTATTTATTTTTGCAAAACAGCAAATTCGGGCAAAATATAAAAAGACATCATCAGCAAATATAATATAAAAATAAATAAATATAAATTTGTCATATTTTTAAATTGAAGCTATATATATTAGGCACTACCTGCCCCATGAATGTGTAAAAATTGTGGGAAAAATTGCTATACGTGTTCTCCGCCTCAAGCAAGAGGCAAAAAAATAAAACTGTTCTGCCATAGACTCACTCTTATGATGACAATTTCCCTAATTTGGGGTAAAAACCAAGAAAATGGCAGCCTTGTTTATTATGGCGAAGTTGTCAAATAAAGTATGTGTGTCGTAAAATATTGGAGAATCTAGATTCATGATTAAAAATTAAAAAATAAACTTCCTAAAAATTAAATGAATTAGAATTATATAAACCTAAATATCTACATGATAACCACCATAAAAAATGTTGTACTTAGAGGATTATTTAGAAAGTAAGTATAAATAAATTGGGAAAAATGCAAACACAAAAAGGGTGCTCCGACAAAACATTTTATTTTGTGCAAGCACTTCCAGGGGAGTCTCAAACTATAAACAAACAAGCAAAAGAATAAAATGTTTTATGCTTGTAAACAGTCTGGTATGTGATAGAAATCGATCAAGATCAAATCGTGTCGATTTTAAAAAACAAAATCTCCTGATAGATGACTTATTGATGTTTTTATTGTTTTTGAGGCTTAGAATATTGTATTCGATCTTAAATTCGATTTCACTGTATCGTGTGATTTACACAACATATATTTGGCTGTTATTAGTTTGATGAAATCGATCGATTTCCATCACATACCAGAATAACTTATTTATTTATGGAATAAATTATTTATTAGTTTAATCTTATGAATAAATTCTAAGATTAAAAAATTTTAACAAGCATTGCTGCCAGGGCTATAAACAAAAATTGTTTTTAAATTAAATTTTTTATTACAGTGATTGAGCATTTGCCTCAAGAGTTGAGGGATCGCTTTACAGAAATGCGTGAATTGGATTTATCTGTTCAAAGTAAATAGTAATAACACTAAAAAGAAAAATATTTTGCTTTAACTATAAATTTATCATTTTTTATAGACAGCATGGATTCTCTGGAGAAGAAAACTAGAACATTTTTTATGCAAAGCAAACGCGGTGATTTGCAGGAAGAAGCTGCCGAAACAGAATTTCAAATCCTGCGTAAAGAATATTACAAGGTTTTAGAAGACGCCGATGAAAAAGTAACAATTGCAGCACAAATTCATGAATTGGTGGAGAGATATTTGCGTCGTTTAGATAGCGAACTGTTTAAATTTAAATGCGAACTAGAGGCTGATAATAATGGTATTACCGAAATATTAGAGAAACGTTCATTAGAAATGGATGGAGGCAGCAGTGCTGCGACAGCTTTGCTAAGTGTCGCAGGATTAAATCAAAAGGAAAATCGTTATTATGGAGGTCTCAGTGCTGCTATTATACCGTCCGGAAGTAATAGCCACAGTGCCGTTATTGGAGGTGGTGCAGTTGGTATGGGTGTGGGTGGTATGACAGTTCCAGCTATACCTATTGGAGCTACAAAAGATAACAGATATCGTATTCCCAAGACGGAGAAGAGGAGAGACAGTACTTCTACTCTACAAAATGCAGTTCCAGAAAAACGACCAAGTTTGTCCAACAACCTATCTGCAAGTGCTCCTCCGGTTGCTATCGTTAGGCCTATTACACCTAGTATGGGTGCTGTACTTAACCCGCCGACTGCTGCCGTTGGTGCACCTTCAGCAGTGACCTATAACTTACAGCAAATTGGTGGTTCCGCTTCTACGGCATTAGCAGCTGCAGCTTCTCAGGCCATAGTTGCTACTCAGCAAATGCAACAGGGTAGACGTACGGCTAGTTTGAAAGCAAGCTACGATGCCATAAATAATGCCGGACCACCCGAGTTTTGGATTAGCCGTGATTTAGCTAGTGCTGCTGCCGTTTCTGCAGTGGGTATTACGGGCAACAGTTCAACAGAAAAAAATAAAAAAAAGTATGCTCACAAGTATTTATTGAAATTGACATTTACAAAAAAATATTTTTACACTATTTTTTTTATAAATAGAAAATTGAACACCAATCTGGCACACGTTGTAGCATCCACTAATGTAGTTCCTGCTACTACGCCATCAGCCTTGAGTTTGGCTTCATCGTCCTCTTCTTTAAGCGTGGACTCGGTTGACATGCTAGCTGCCAACGCAGCTGCTTTAAATGTTCCTTCTTTAGTGGCCACTGGACATGTGACATCCTCTTCATCTGCAGGGGCTGCTAGTTTAGCTTCCACAAGTAGAAGTGCTCTAAATTCAGCATCTTCTATTTCCTCTGCATCCAGCTCATCAACATCCACAGCTCTAACTCCAGGCTCAAATATTACGCTCAACGAAAACGGTATGGTTGTTGAACAGACACCCGAAGGAGAATGGTCCTATGATCCGAATGAGCCTCGTTACTGTACTTGTAATCAAGTGAGCTATGGCGATATGGTGGCTTGTGACAATGATGCTTGCCCCTATGAATGGTTCCATTATCCTTGTGTAGGCATAACACAACCTCCAAAAGGTAAATGGTATTGCCCCAAGTGCACAGCATCAATGCGTAGACGCGGTAATCGCAAAAATTAATAGTATTCAGACAAAATGTGAATTTCATGAACAAATTAGTGTTTATAAAAATAAAAGGCTATAAAATGTTGGTATATAACTGATGAATAAGTTACGTTTGTTTTAAATAAAAAGCCGCTTGTCGAACACGAAAAAACCGCCACATTTCTGTCATGTTTTGCAAGCCGCTTGTGTACCATCAAAGCAGTTAGTACACAGCAGTTAGTATACACAACTGCTGTGTACTAACATTGGCCACTACATCGCAAAACAAGATTTTTACTGTCAGTAAAAATATACTACTACTAACTGCATTCATGAAAGTTCACAAAAATTTACATTTGTCTTCAAAATATATGCCGGAAACAGTTGTGAAAATACAAAAAAAAAAGAAATCTATCAGGTATATTTTGAGAAAACTTCATGTAAATCTTCTTTGAAGTTTTTCTCCATTCCGACTTTTTGGGATATGCCCTGAGCCAATAATAAGGTGACGATTTGTCCAGTATGTTCTTAATTGCTAGGTTTTTTGCGGTTATTTTTATTTATTGTATCTTCAATCAAATTGAACTAACAATAAAAAATTAAGTCCTTAACTCTAAAATTATAATTTTGAAGTCCAGCCAATGCCAGACAAAAGTATTTGTTTCTGCGATTGGCTCGTAGGTTGTCTTTCGTCTCTCGTGTTCGGCTGAGATTCAGAGTTCCTCCTTCAGATTCCCTCCTCAGTCGAATGAGGCCTCTAAAGTTAATGATGTTGGAGCTATTGGATTTGGGTGTAACTCAAGTTTTTTTATGTATCTTGTAGTGATGGGCAAAAATATCGATATACCGATATTTTCTAAAAAATATATCGATACCCAGCAAAAAATAATATGAAAAATCATGTGTATAATCATGGGTTCAAGTGATGACGAACAGGATCAATTTAGGTGAAACATGCATGATTTTTACATTAGCGTGTCATTGGAGATCATGTATTTACATGAAAATTTAAATAAATTTATCTCCATTAAAATGAATGAATTGAACCAATGCAAGTTCCCTGATTCGATGACGTTTTTTCATGTTAATATAAAGCAAATGAAAATAAAAAAATATTGCCGCAGCTGGGGTACGAAAAATGGCCCCAAATATTTTCTATTGCAATTTGCAAACAACAACAAAACAATTTTGGGCCATTTATGCTTTTTGGGGCCATTTTTCATTTTTGGTTTGGGGCCATTTTCCATTTTTAAGTTTGGGAACATTTTTCAAGGAGCCTTATTTTGTAGCTGGTCCTTTGCGTTTGGGACTATATGCTGTATTTCGTCATAATGATCCAACACAATATCGTATTCTTAGACTGTTAAGACATGCTCTCTACCACTGAGCTATTGCCTTCTTATTTTTTGTTAGAGCTAAAACTTGTTTTATGAAAATGTGTCAATGTGATATAATTCAGTTTTTGCATGCATTTTTCGGTGAATATTTTAAGCAATATATTACCTAGTAAAATCGCATGCGTTTTTAATGCGAAACAAGTGATCAAGAAATCATGAAACACTATTTCATTTTGAACGCGTTTATTTATTGTTTGCTGGGTTATACTGACGCTAATTGGGCTGGAGATCATAATGACAGGAAGTCTACCAATGGCTTATATTTTTATTAGACGTAAATGATATTTCTTGCAGGGACTGAAAATAACAGTTATTATCAAAATTTCACTTCAAAAAGTCAGATAGAAAGAATTTGTCAACGATATTTGAGTATAGCATTGTGATTGTCATGATCTAAGGAATAAAAATCTAAAAATACTTTTATTGTTTACCTTTTTTCAAAAAAGTCAAAATATAACTGTTATTTTTTGACAAAAAAAAATATCGGTCAAATTTTAACTTTTATTTTTCACCGAAAAAATATCGCTAGAATTTTAACTTTTATTTTTGACCAAAAAAAAATGTCGGTCAATTTTAACTTTTATTTTTGACTAAAAAATATCAATCACATTGTAACTTTTATTTTTGACCAAAAAAAAAATTTGGTCAAATATTAACTTTTATTTTTGACCAAAAAAATATCAGTAAAATTTTAACTTTTTTTTACCTAAAAAATAATAGTCAAAAAATAAAAACATATTGGTCAAAAAATAACTATTATTCAGGTATGTGATAGAAAACGATCGATTTGAAAACGATTTCAATACGATTGTTTTAAGAAGGTGAGATGAATTCCGACCGATTTTAGGAATTAATTTTGAGGCAAACTCAAATTAATAGCTTTTAAAAAGCACACTAGAGGATAATATATAACCAATATAACAGATCTGTGAAAAGAAATTTATCAATAACGATTAAAAAAACTATTAAAAATATATTTGAAAATTAATGCCAAAACAACTGTAGCAAACACATCACACCTTTTATCGTTTTCAAATCGTTTTTGTGTCTAAATCGTTTTGCATCACATACTTGATTATTTGACTTTTTCGAAAAAAGTCATAACAGTTACGGTACCTGATTTCTTGCTCATCCAAAAAGAAGTCAACTTTTGCATTATTGTCTACTGAAGCAGAATTCATAGCTAATTCGGTTGCAACTCAAGAATTATTATGGATTAAGCAATTGCTGGAAGATATCTATGTATGTCAATTCATGTACACACCCATTCCTATTTACGAAGATAACCTAATTGCATCCTCGAAATGTAAAGGCAAGTAAAGAAAATAAAAAAACATGATTGATTATGGAGCTCATGTTTCAACTTTGATATTATAAACTTCTTATTCTTATGATTAGGAGTTTAATATAATATCTTTACTTTTTCTATGAGATTTTTGGGTAAAGGTTCCCTGACGATTTGCATTACCCCCAATGAAATGGCCATAGGACCTAGCTAATACCCCTCCATAATCAATTTTAATGTATTTTAATAAAAATTTAATATTTTACTTAAAAAGTAAAATATTAATTTGGGAAAAAGCACGTTAAAATTAAAAATACAATATTATGAGTTTAGCCTACAATAAGACAAAATGAGGTAGATAAATAGCTATTTTTAAGGGGTAACGTGAAGTTAACAGACTATTTCATAATTTTGCGAAAAAGATTCAGACAATTTAGCTATCTAAATGGTCTAAGAATACGATATTGTGTTGGATCATTATGACGAAATACAGCATATAGTCCCAAACGCAAAGGACCAGCTACAAAATAAGGCTCCTTGAAAAATAGTCCCAAACTTAAAAATGGAAAATGGCCCCAAACCAAAAATTAAAAATGGCCCCAAAAAGCAAAAATGGCCCAAAATTGTTTTGTTGTTGTTTGCAAATTGCAATAGAAAATATTTGGGGCCATTTTTCGTTTTGGTGCCATTTTTCATTAGGGCGATTTTTCCTCAAGTTGGAAAAATGGCCCCAAAATTTTTTGCATTCAAAACAAAATTGTTTTGGGGCCATTTTTCCTATTTTAGGGCAATTTTTAATTTTTTGTTTTTTTATTTGGGTCAATTTTAATTTTTTAATTTAGGACCATTTTGCTTATTTTGGGACCATTTTTCGTAAAACGAGCTGAGGAAATGTTCCTGCATAAGCGGCCTTCGGCCGGGCTTAAGGGGGTTTCCGCTCAGTACAACGAAAAGCGGCTTCGCTGAGTAAAGGACTTTGCATAGCCGGTCTTAAGGGGTTTTTCCTCTAGGTATAGCGAAAAGCGGTTTCGCTGAATAAATACTTTTATATAGCCTGCCTTCGGCCGGGCTTAAGAGTTTTCCCTCTAGGTATATCGAAAAGCGGCTTCGCTGAATAAAGATTTTTGCATAGACGGCCTTCGGCCGGGCTTAAGGGGTTTTTCCTCTCAGTATAACGGAAAGTGGCTTTGCTGAGTAAAGACAACAATATAGCCGGCCTTTGGGCGGGCTTAAGGGTTTTTTTCCTCTAGGTATATCGAAAAGCGGCTTCGCTAAATACATTTTTTCCATATACGGTCTTCGGCCGGGCTTAAAGGTTTTTTCCTCTAGGTGTATATAAAAGCGGCTTCGCTGAATAAAGATTGTTGCATAGCCGGTCTTCGGCCGGACTTAAGGATTTTTTCATCTAGGTACATATATCGAAAAGTGGCTTCGCTGAGTAAAGATCTTTGCAAAATCCGGCATTTGGCCGGGCTTAAGGGTTTTCACCTCTAGGTATATCGAAAAGCGGCTTCGCTGAGTAAAATTTTTGCATAGCCGGCCTTAAGAATTTTTCCTTTAAGTATATCGAAAAGCGGCTTCGTTTAGTAAGGATTTTTGCATAGACACTTTTTAATATACCGAGAGAGAAAAACTGTTAAGACCATCCGGAGACCTGCTATGTAAAAATCATTACTCAGTCAGCGAATCCGTTCTTCGAGCGGATAAAATCCTTCGTCAAGACTGCCTGAAGGCAGATTATAATGGCAATAGCTAAAAAATATGACTTTATTTCCCATATGTCCACTTTTTGAGTATGGCGTTATTGAAAACAACAACATAAGATTTTTGAGGCCATTTTTAATTTTCTATTTTGGGGCCATTTTCCCTTTATTTTGGGGCCATTTTTAATTTTTAAATTTGTGGAAATTTTTCATAAAATTAAGCTTCTCGGAAGCTTCTATTTCAAATTTTTTTGTTAGTTAGTTCGTTTTACGTTTCAGCTACCGATATTTTATTTTTTAAGTCATCGAAATTTTAAACCTTTTTTATTCAGTTTGGTACAAAGAAGGTAAAATTAATTATTTTTCCAAAGAAAAAAAACTCGTTTAACTGCTGCTTATAGGTATAATGAGATTTTATTAATTTTATATACATATGTACATATTCAGGTATGTGATAAAAAACGATTTAGACACAAAAACGATTTGAAAGCGATAAAAGGTGTGATGTGTTTGCTATAATCGTTTTGTCCATCATTTTTAAATTTGTTTTTTCAGCCTTTTTTGATAAATTTCTCTTCACAGTTCTGTTACATTCAGGTATGTGATGAAAAACGATTTGAAAGCGATAAAAGGTGTGATGTGTTTGCTATAGTCGTTTTTGTCAATAATTTTCAAATCTGTTTTTCAGTGTTTTTTCAACCTTTTTTGATAAATTTTTCTATTTACAGTTCTATTATATTATTTATATTTTATCTTCTAGAGTGCTTTTTAAAAGCCAATAGTTTGAGATTGGCTCAAAACTAACTGAAAAGATCGGTCGGAATTCATCACACCTTTTCAAAACAATCGTATTGAAAACGATCGTTTTCCATCACATACCTGATTGTTTAGATTTTATCTTCTAGTGAGCTTTTTAAAAGTCAGTAGCTTGAGATTGGCTCAAAAGTAACTCAAAAGATCCGTCATCACACCTTTTCAAAACAACCGAATTGAAATCGTTTTGAAAACGATCATTTTCCATCACATACTGATTGCATTTGCTGAGGTCCTCTGTTTCTTTATATTAAAATATTGTAGTTAAAATCAAATGTACAGAAGTTTTTAATTCAATAAACCTATGAGCGAATTACGGCATTTGATGTCGTCCAAAAATACTATTTGAATTGTATGGAATTTTAAATAGTAGCGAATATCGTAGTCTGCCCAATTGTTTCGCGAAAAATACTATTTTGACTTCAATTGGTATGTTTGACTTGAGAAGTATAGACATCGTAACCTAAACTTATTATATTATCATAAAATATACGATATTTTAGAGGTAACCAATAGAAATTGACGAATTGCGCAACAGGCCAAATCATCCACTCGGCGGCATACAATTTCCAGGCTTTCTCTTTCATTTCCTCCCATACCTCTTCTCTAGATTTTCGCTCCAAAAACCCCAATGTAATGAAAAAGGCAGAGATATAAACTGGAGAACAAATAATTTGATCAAGAAAAATTTTCTTTGCCACAATACGTATTGAACGTCCTGGCAAGCGTGCATCTAACAACTGATACCAGTAATGACATATAATACCCACAGTCATGCCAGATACAGCCATATGTGAGGTACGTTTGCCATCCCACTTTTCAATTTCTCCACAATATTTCTCATACTGTTGTTCCAATACATCGCCAGCTGAGCTAAGGCTTAATGAAATGGATACATTTGTCACCAACAAATATTTATCACTGAAAGCTTTGTGATGAAATTTCTTTATAACACGTACTGCATTTGTTTTTGTTACAGTTTTCCAGGCAGATCGTAACAATATTAACATTTTGTTAAAGTTAAAACGTTTTAAATTTCTTCGAGCTTAATATATGTATATTGCTGATTGTATAATATGATTTTCTTTGCCCAAAGTTGCTTCTAGTCACACCTCTCGGTGCGCAAGCTTGTGGTACTTAGGCAATTCTTGTTTTATATTTATTATTTAAAATATATTGCGGAATTTAACAAAATTGACGCAAATAGTATTTTTCCTTCTGTTTTGTTAAAATAGTATTTTATGAATGTAAATATTATCAATTGGCTGTCAAAAACTCAAAACAACACGTGTCTGTCATTCTGCTACGCATGAGAAGAAAACAAACGAGCACGAGGCCGGTCGGCAGACAGCCGGCTTAACAGCCGCCGCCGACTCAGCCGATAAGTGACTATAAAAAATATAAGTTTGGTACAAATACAACAAAAAGCTATCCTGCAAAAATCGCGACCAGTCCATACATGCGTGTAAGGGCTACTCCATAATGGACCAGGACTAGTCCAGTCCTAGGACATTGCGATGTCCTAGGACTGGACCACAAGGTCCAGCTTTGCATTACATCGGACTAACCCAAAAACTAGACCATGTAACTACTCCATGGGCCACCTAAAGGGGCTAGTTTTGAAACTACTCTATGTCATTACTCCATGGCTCACAAACAGAAAACTAGTTTTCATTTTCACTTTGTAGTCTACGTAAATGATTTTCCCTCTGCTTTAATAAGTCTCCTTTTATGATGGGAGATACACTGCATTTCTGATTTCTAATAAACAAAACGCACTTTTGTTTATTTTTTCGCTTTTTCCAAAAAAATAAACTTTTAATTACAAACATTCGTTATAACCACAAATAAACTTTTGTGCCATCAGGGCTACCATATTGCTGGTAATTGATGATATTTTATGAAATAGCATTCTTGGCAACACTACATTTCGTGCTAAAACACGAAATTTTGTTTTAAAGTAGTCCATAGCTGCATTACATAGGACCATGTTGTAACTAGTCCATATCAGGTAAAATGGACCATGTAGACCAATAATTTTTGCAGGGTAGTTATGCTAGTCAAAAATATATATAATATTTAATTTGTTTTACGCTAGCTATACATTACCAGGGCTCGGACTTTCATGCAACTAAAAATTGATTTTAGGCACTTAACAAATGCACCTAAAAATGAAAAATATACGCAAATATATGTATTTACCTACAAACAAAGTACCAAAACTAAAATAAAATGAAAATATTTTTCTTTAATTTGTTATTATTATTAGAGAAAAAACATAAAACAAACATAATTTTATCTATTATTTAATGCAACCGAACTCTAGATGCGTTGCCAGTCGGCAACTGGAAATTAATGGTTGCCAGAAAGGCAATAAAGGTGTCTTTACATGGTAATCAGTGTTGCCATATTTTTTTACAAAAACTGACAATTTCCAAAAGAAAAACTGTTTTACTGGAAAAAACTGCTTCTTAAAAAAAAATTTGTTTCTTTAAATATCAAACCATTTTAAATGAAATTTATTTCCTGGTGTTTCAGCATTGTCTATATGCATTGCATTGGTGCTTTACCAAATCGTCAGTAGGCCTCAAACACAATTTTTAAACTGTTATAAACCCTTTATCTTATGTACAAACTTTCAAAAACCATTTGAGAGCACATATTTGTGAATATCTAAATTATTTTTTGTTTTAATTTTATTTACATTAATTTATTGTAATTGTTTTCTTTTTCTGAATTCGTTGCGCATTGTGAAGGCTCTGCAATCCGTATTGCTAGAGTTTCATCATTGTTTTCCTTATTAGAATTCGGTAAAATCAATATTAATTTGTTATCTGGATGAACGAAAATTATTTGATAGCAAACTTACTATTTCTTGTTATAAATTTATACATTTTTTAGAAACTTTGGTACAAAATACACACACATATGAAGAAACACCATTAAATATTAAACTAAAAAAATAATATCATGGTTGCATAAAAAAGGAATAAGAAAAAAAAATACATTGTTGCTTTTAAAAGAAAGGTACAAATTATACAATCGTTGCAATAGAATAAATGTACATTGTTGCTTTTAAAAGGGGGATAAAAGTTATAACATTGTTGCATAAGAATAAATGTTTATTAATCATACTGTAATTAAATGCTTCTTTATATTATTCGAATAAAATTGAAAAAACTGTGGTGATTTAAAAAAACAGTTTTGTGTAGTAAAAATCTGCAAGACTGTTTTGCACTTCAAAAACTGCAAGAAACAGATAAATCTGCACATTTGGCAACGCTGATGGTAATACATGTATTACGATATGTCTAAGCATGAAAAAATCTTATCGTGTAAACGCAAAATCTATTGAGTAGGAGAATACGGATACGCAATTTGACACGACTTCGGTAAATGTTTATTTTCTAAACCATTTTAGAAACTTATGTATTATCATCACACCAGAGGTGTAAACATGAAAAATACTTACAACAGACTTTTGTTCTCTTTTTTTAAGCACGAAGAGAATTTCATAATATTTTGATTCTACAAAGTCGTTAATACTTTGTATTACAATGTATAGATACTCTAAGCAGCAACTGAAATTGACAGCCAGTTGCCAGCTGTCATCAGTAGTATCATTTTCAGCAACCGGCAACCCAACTGAAGCTCAGCTGCCATCCATAATCGCCCTATTAATATATTTTGAGAAATATGCATTAAACAACTTTTTATTACTCAAAAAATATGGACTTATTGCCAAAATATGCAAATATATGTACTTGCCACCAAAATATGCAACTACAAAACGATGCCAAACTACATAAAATTTGATGATTCGCATAGATAATTAGTCTGTACCAGAGATGGGCACGTATCGTGTTTTTTCGTAACACGAACACACGTCTCAACACGAAGTATTCGTGACATAAAATCTGATTTCATTCGCGTTCGGGTCGTGTCGTGTTGAGCAAACTTGACACGAAACACGAAACGATTTTCATATTAAAATATGAATGAATGCAGAAGCTTGCCGCACAAAATTATTGAGCGAAAATCTTGATAAGTTACTGTTTCTCAACAAAAATATGTAAATAATAATTCTTGCAAATAAAAACTGACTACAAAATAGTCGTGGTACTGCCCCATATTTTATCATCATGTTCTTTTACGAAAAATAATTGTGTGTGCGAGGTCTCAACAATCGGGTAAGTAGAAGTAGTTAAAATGAATATTTACTTTTCATGGGCGTGGCACTGCCCACTTTTCTAACGACAATGTATTGTAACGATAACAAAATGTGTATGCAAAGTTTCACAAGAATCGACTAAATAGAGGTAGTTACAATCCTTATTTAGTTTTCATGGGCGTGGCACTGCCCACTTTTCTAAACGTAATGTTGTATTGTAACGATAACTAAAGGTGTATGCAAAGTTTCATAAGAATGGGTTTAGTAGAAGTCGTTGAAAAATAATATTTACTTTGCAAGGGCGTGGCACAGCCCACTTTTTTATCCAGATGTATTATTTAAGCAGAAGCTTAATGTGTGTATAAAGTTTCATAAGAATCGGTTGAGTGGAAGTAGTTGAAAACAAATGTGTATTTACTTTGTTTCACGCAATTTATATTGTGCCTTTTTCGTCTGGCTTTAAAGGCAGGCTGTTTTAGTTTGAGAGAGAGAGAGGTGGTGAGAAGCTAGCGGGGTAAGAAAAATGCACAAATTGAAATTTGAGGGTTTTTTTGTTATTTTTCTTTGTCATTTTCGTACTCTCAGCATTAAGCATTGTGTATAATCGTAAAAAAAGGCATGGACAAAAAGTCTGTAATGTAAATATGTGTGACTTTTCGTAGGGGATTTAAAAGAAAATTGTCAAAAAAAGCCAGGCTAAAAAGACATAGTGTGAAAAGCCACTTTGGGCGTGACCTCCCCACTTTTCAACGGGACCAATCTGGAAGTACATCCTTTTGAATAGAAAAAAACCCCGAAATCGGTTCAGTTTTGAGGGAACATACATAAAAAAATGTAATTAGAAAATTTTCTTTAAGATTTTTTGACAGTCAGACTGATTTTGATTTGATTTTTGTCTTACAAAATCTAATAAACATTTCAAATCTCAACTCCTCTGCAGGGAGTTTATTCCACATACGAACTGTTCGGCTAAAGAACGAATTCTCTCTGTAATGCGTAGTTCGATTAACTGGCGTATCCACCACAAATGGATGCGCTCTTACTGAAGAACGTGTTGTTCGCAAAAAGGAGCGGGTTTCGGGAACAAGTTCGCTGATGTCATCAGAACAAAATCCGTTGTAGTAGCGATAAAACAGCGAAACACAACCCACACTGCGTCGATGCTCCAGCGAGTCAATAGAGTTGGCTACCCTACTGTCCCCTATGAGCTTCTTCGCCCTCTCCTGTACGCGGTCGAGTAACTTCAAAATAGACTTTGAAGCGCCGGCCCATACATCAGCTTGTATTACAATAGCCCAATTCATAATCTTGTGCAAATGTCTTGCATCGTAGCATTTGCAAAATGGTATAATACATTTATACTCACCACTATTAATTGTTAAGTGGTGAGTATCAATATGCAATATCATTTTGCAAATGCTACGAAGCAAGACCATTTGCACAAGATTGTGAATTGGGCTATTGTGAAATGGCCTTAAATCTGTGTCCATACGAGTCAACTTTTGCTGCGCAACTTTTGAGTTTATAGGAGAGAGAGGTTAGAAGATAGGGAAGGGGCACACTGCTTCATGTACATGCAATTCTCTTTTGTTTTCTTCTTCGTAATATTAAGCAACAACAAATTCTATGTAAAAAAACAAAAGCTCCGCAGCAAGAATTTCATTATATGGACACGAATGCAACTTCAAAAACAAATTTAAGAAAGTTGCAGAAGCAAAAGTTGCTTCATATGGACATGGATTAAGTAAGCCGGTCGACAGCCGACTTTTCTTTCAGCCACCGCCGAGGAAAATTATCGTCTTACATCCGGCGCTTAGCTGCCGCTGTTTACTGTTTGGCTAAGCCACCGCCGACAATCGAATAATGTCGGCTTCGTGCTCTGATTACCTCTACGTTAAAAAGCAACAAATGTAAACAAAAAGAGTAATCATATTTCATCATTCGACAATTTACCATTTAATGCACCCAGGATAAAATCACAAAGTGTTTTTAGTCTGTGTTCAGTGTTTTTAGTCTGTGATAAAATGGAAATAGCCGATACAATTAAGTTCCGTGATATATGTTCTATGTTAAAAAGAATTAAGGATTATGACAATAAAGATAAAAAAGTGAAAATTGTGAAACAGTATTACGATTCTTTTTGTAAACATCGAGATAAATTTCGTGAAGAACAGAAAATGAAACCAGAAATGGCCGAGGTAACAAAGCTATTAATAAATAATTATTGACAATATATATTATCAAAATTAGTTTGTTTCAGGATGGTCGCAGTAGCTTTTATTGCATTTTAAGATGCCTCATTCCCAGTGCTGATATGTCACGACCTCCCTATGGCATGCAAATTCCAACTTTGGGAAAGGTGTTTATAAAGATTTTGCAGCTGGGATCAGAATGTTAGTTAGAACTAATGGGATTTTTGCCTGCGAAGTATTTTAATTTTCTTTATACTTTTGCAGCTAGAGAAGCCGAAATTTTAGAAGCACGTAATTTTAATGGTTTCAGAGGTGATTATGCTGATAGAGTGTATCGAATTTTGAAACCTCGATGTTCTCATGAACCTAGCACTTTAACGCTGAAACAAGTTCATGATATGCTGGACGCTATAGCCAATGAAAATCGTTTAAGTAAGAATAACTTAACATTATACGTATGTACTTATAAAAAGCGCTGACAGAAACTCAAAATGATTTGGGGACTAAAAAAACTGATTGCGAATTTTTTAACCAAAGTCTTTAAATGCTAAAACTTATTTTGTTGAAGTTTTTTTCATGCCCTATTACTTTATTCTAGACACCGAAAAAATCTTAGTGCAACTTTCCGAAATGGCTTCACCGGAAGAACAGATGTGGTTTGTTCGTCTCTTACTAAAATCGATGCATTTGGGCATAGGAGATCAACGTATTTTTGGAATGTTACATCCTCAAGCTAAAGCTTTCTTTCAAATATGTCCAAATCTATTAAAGCTATGTTGCACTTTAGCCGACAATAAATTTAATGTGACCATCGAGAGTCCTTCAACGCCTGCAAGCTTAGGAACATTAGATTTGCCTGTAAACATTCAAGCCTTGGAGTTTATAAGACCACAATTGTGTGAAGTATTTCCTGGCAATATTGAAAGTCTTATGAACAGCGATGTTTTATATATGGAAACAAAAATGGATGGTGAAAGATTCCAATTACACTTTCAAAACAATATTTTCAAATACTTTTCACGCAATGGTGTTGATTATACCGAAAGCTTTGGTTCCTCTTATGATGAAGACAACAAATTGACTACAAAACTGCAACATCTTTTACCCATTGGAATGTCATCGATGATTTTAGATGGCGAAATGATGGTGTGGAATACGTATCACAACAAATATCACGAAAAGAGTGAAAACACTGATGTCAAACATTTGAATAATACACGCAATTGTCAGCCCTGCTTTGTTATTTACGATATTTTATATTGGAATGGAGAATCATTACTTCAAATGCCCTACATACAAAGAATGCAGAAATTGAAGCATTTGATTAAGGAGCAAGTGGGCGTGTTGTGTTTAATGAAAAGTGAAAAAATAACTTCAGCTGAAGATTTTAAGCAAAAGTTCCAGCAGGCCTTAGATCAACATAAAGAAGGTGTAGTTTTGAAGCAACAGAAGGCGGTATATCGTCCAGGGCGTAGAAATGGTAGTGGCTGGTATAAGGTCAAAGCTGATGTAAGTTTATAAAAGTAATCTTTTGAAGCCACAAACTTTCAATAATTTATTTTGTGCATTAATTTCGGTGCTAAGTACCGTTTTGTTTGTTAAACAAATTACATATTTTCTTTCTGAAATACTAATTACGCATATTTATAGTAGAAACTTTATTCAATATATTGATCGTCTGTGTTGTGATGCAATTAAACATTTGTTTTAAATTTTTCTTTTCAGTATATTGAGGGACTTACAACTGAATTTGATCTTTTAGTAATGGGTGGTTTTTTCAATCGTACTCGCACATTTGTTGACTCATTTCTGGTCGGTGTTCTTAAATATATTTCGCTGCAACAATTTGAAGTTTATTCCATTGGCAAGGTTAGCAATAACAATCAACAACGTGTGGCGCTAAATAACTTCCTGAAACCTCACTGGCATGTAGCTTCGGAAGAACCCCCACCCATTTGGTACCATTATAAAGAAACAAATGCTGAAGGAAGGGCGGATGCTTGGATAGAACCTAGAAACTCAATTATTTTACAAATTAAGGCTACCGATTTAAATCCTTCAGGAGCATTTGCCTTGCCTATGGCAATACATTTTCCTCGTATACAAGCTTGGCGCAATGATAAGTTATGGCATGAATGCATGTCTCTAGAAGAGTATAATCGAATAAAACAAAATTCCGGCAGTGGAGCTATAAAAAAGATTGTCAAACGAACAGTAAGCTTGGAAGATTTTACTGGAACTCGTACTAAGCGCAAAAGAATGACGATAACCGAAAAACGTAAACAGCAATTAGAGGCATACGAGAGAAAATTTGATCCCTCCAAAGTGCGTTAAATATTTGTAACTATTTTATGATATAAATGTAAACTGTTTTGCTTTTAGGTGAACAAACTTTCTACACTTTTGAATGACTTTAGTGTATGTATAGTAAGTGCTTCTTTGATTAGAGGCTATACTCCGGAATACTTAAAAACGTTGGTGGTGCAAAATGGTGGTACTGTGGTCGACAATCCCTTACCGAATAATCCCACTTGCATAGTGGTAGCTGGTGATCAAACGTATCGCGTCAAAGTACTAAGTAAATCCAAGCAATATGATATTGTGTCAATGGATTGGTTTTTGCGTATTTGCGAAAAACAAAAATTTATGTTAAAGCCACGCGATATGTTGGCCATGAAAACCAGCCTGAGCGAACGCTTTGCTCTGTTCTATGACAAATGGGGTGATCATTACACTGAATTTGTATCATCAAAGGAACTTAAACGTGTTTGCGATCATATCCCAGATGAAACTGTACCAGATCTAGATGATGAACAATTACGGGATTTGGAAAATTTAATTAATAAAAAGCTTAACAGAAATTGGTTCCGTACCAAATATGCCTATTTTTACACTTTCGACCCGGAATCGGAAAAAGCAAAATTAAATTACCAGTGGCATGGTGGCAATGTTTTAAATGATAGAGATTTAAATGATGATAGTGCCTTTTATAATAAAATATGTTATATCTTTATAAATCTATTGCAATTTGACAAGACAAAGTTTTTGGCTTGGCTTAAAGAAAGATTTAACGATAATTTATCCCAGCTGCAAATAGTTAATATACAATGGATTTTTGAATCACATAAGTCTAAAATATTACAAGATATGAAAGAATATACTTGGCATGATTTTTAATGTAAGAATTGCACTAGGTCAGTTTTTTACAAAAATACTGACCTAGTGCTTAATATTCAATAAATAATAATTTTATTCCGTATTTTTCTTACCAATTTAATTTGTAATATCATTAACTGTTAAAAAAGTGTCGTAAAATGTAAATTGTGTGTTAAAGATAAGGGGCCATTTACATATTACGTAACGCTCCAAGGGGGGGGGGGGCTTAAAACCTCCGAAAATAGCGTTACGTAACATGTGAATAGGCTTTATGCAAGGCAAATTTATACCAGATAATCTCATTAGGTTAGGTTAGGTTATCAGGTTGCTGGTGAAAGGTATAAAGAAAGGGTTCCAGCCCACTTGGGTCCAATAATAATGGTCCCATTGTGATACCTGTAAAGAAAAGGAAAGAGAAGAGAGAACAGGACAGTATATCAAATAGAGTGAAAGGAGAGGAGTTAATAAAGATATTAGAAGTTAGTTAGAAGAGAAGAGAGAGAAAGGTAAGGCGTACGGGGTTCCGTGCAGGAAGGGTCGTTCATGAATTAAAAACGCCATTTGGGTAGTCAGCGAGTAAACCACCTGCTGCTCCTAATGAAGGAACTTATGTTCTTGAGCTCTATTTCTGAAAACTCGGAGAGACTACCGAAGTCTTTTGCCCAGGAGGCGAAGGCGGTGGTCCTCCAGAGCTGGACAAAGGCATAAAAGGTGCATAATATTCTCTTCTTCTACGTCATTACAGCTTGTGCAGTAGTCATTGTAGGGGAGACCCATACGTCTAGCGTGGGTTCCAAAGGCCACGAGGTTGCGCAGGTGTGGTTTCGTGAAATCTAGAAGTTGTTTAGTTCTGTTTGAGTCAAGGCGAGGCCAGATTGTTCTCGTAGTAGAGCAAGTTGATTCATTGTACCATCTGGTTTAAGCCAACTGCAAGAAGGCAGCGTCAATTCGTCTCCAGCAAGATGAGAGTGGGAGCCCGCAGAGATTGTCAATATCGACATCCCGAAGCAAGGTTCCCCTCTTAGCCAGATCATCCGCAATGATGTTGCCTGAAACGGACTCGTGCCCGCGTACCCATTTGAGGGTGATGCCTCGATTGCTCGCCATCGTGTTAAGTGCTGTGCGGCATTCCAGGACTAGGCTGGATGTGGTGTAAACACCAGTGAGGGCTTTAATCGCCGGTTGACTGTCGGTTATGATCTGAACATCAGCATTTGATATCAGGTAAAACCTTAGCCAGTATATTACTCGTTTGATGGCAGATATTTCTGCTTGTAGGATGCTACATTCGTCCGGGAGTCTGAAAGACATTTTGATCCCGAACTCCGCGATATAGACACCCCCGCCAACTCTCGTTCCCCATTTGGAGCCATCGGTGTATATGTGTATTGCCCCATGTGGTGTTGCGGAAAAGTCCCCCGTCAAGGAGTATCGGAATTCTTTCCTGACGGAGGGCTTCGGAGTGCAGTAGTTAATGAGATCCGGAATCGTATCAGTAGTCTCTAGAATGCTAGCATGACCCCACGGTAGATGGTTCCATGCGCCGATTGCGTTAAGCCTGATTGCTGTACGTAGTGCTAGCTTTCTGGCCAGCAGATCCACTGGTAGCCAGCACAACACAGCGAAGAGAGCCTTTGTTGGTGTGGATCTTAGGGCACCAGTTATCATGATTGCCATTATGCGAAGAACGCTCTCTATACGAGATCGATTGCTCGCCAAGTCCAGTGCTTTCCACCAGACGGATATGCCGTAAAAAAGTATAGGCTTGATCACTGTCTCTAATATCCAATTGACCCCTTTGGGATATATGCCCCAGGAGGGGCCAATGGCGTTTCTGCAAACATAAATTGCCGTTAAGGCTTTAGCTGCTCTTGGATGAAGATTGTCACTCCATGTTAACTTGCTGTCAAGGACTACACCTAGATATTTGGCGTTGTCCGAAAGGGCTAGTGTGATGCCATTTAATTTTGGTAGCGTGAAAGCTGGAATTTTGTATTTGTAACGATTTTCCGTCATTCTTGAGAAGAGAACTAATTTCGTTTTGGGTTGATTGACACTTAGGCCATTCTGTGAACACCAGTCACTGACCTCGTTAAGTGCCGTATCCAGCCTTTGTGTTAACGTGTCTAGATGGAAGCCAGATATCGCCACCGCAACATCGTCTGCGTATGCAACGGTTTTGATATACATGGATTCCAATTTCTTAAGCAAAGCGTTTGCCGTCACATTCCACAGGAGGGGTGATAGTACTCCACCTTGCGGCGTACCTTTACGTGCGTGCCTGGTGATGCGTGCTACACCCAAAGGGTTCGCCTTGGAGCGCGATGCTTTACCCCTTTCGGGATGAAGATAATATCACAATTTGTCCATTGGTTTGGAATATATGACCATGAAAGGCAGGCCCTGTATATGCTAATTAGCCAGGGGGTAGCAAGATCTAAGTTGTGTTGCAGATCTGCAGGGACTATGCCATCCGGAACAGGTGATTTGTACGGATGGAAACTTTTAATAGCCCAGTGTAACTTGTCCACAGTAATATCTATGGATACAGGGGACTGGCTAGTAGGAAAAGCCGCGTTCCGCGCTTCCGTGTAGGGTTGACAGCCTGGAAAGTGGGTGTCAACCAGGACCTGTAGAGTCTCCAAGGAGCTGTTGGTTCAATTGCCGTTCGATTTCTGGATAAATCCAGGTATGGATGGCTGTTTAGCTAGGACTTTACGCAGTCTGCTAGTCTTTCAGAAGAATTCTACATTGCTGCAGAATTCCTTCCAAGACTTGCGTTTAGCGTTCCTGACAAGGTTCTTAAATTTGTTCACGGAGGACTCACTTGTTCTCTTAGCCTCATTGAACAGCCTTCGGCAGTTCTTACGAGATTCTGCAATATTATCAGACCACCATGGTGGTCTGCGGTTAGGGCGTTGAATGGATGGTCTAAAAGATAGGCTTGTGGCCTCCTTAAACGCATTGGTTAATTTGTCTACTGCTTTATCAATGTCTGCTACTACCTCTATGGTTGGAGGGCGCGCAATTAGACTGGTAAGAATGTTGTTGTGTTCCTCCCAGTTCGTTCTACGTCTGTTTAAATAAGATCTTGTAACTCTGTTGGCTATGCTGATGGAAAATACCAAATAGCGGTGATCAGAAAAGGAGCAGTCTGTTGAGTCTCCAACCCTGAATCAGATGTGTGTGTCTCGTGCTGACAAGTGTTATGTCTAAGACCTCCTGCCTGTTCGAGACCGCAAAGGTGGGTTCTGAACCCCGATTTAGAACTACTAGGTTGTTATCTAGAATGAAGTAAAAAATGCACTCACCTCCTGCGTTGGTATCTGAGCTGTCCCAGATATGGTGGTGCGCGTTTGCATCGGCGCCCATTAGAATGGGTATGCCCCTCTCTTTTGCTGCTCTCGCCATCTTATGGACCAAGGTGTGTGGTGGTGGGTCCATGTGGTCGTGAGCCATATAGCAGGACAGAATCCATATGGTGGATTCCCCTGTCTCCCATGCTGCAGTAACCGTATCTTCATCACTATAATTAGAGAGAATGAAGATGTTGAGGCTGGCTTTCGCTAAAATACAGGATCTAATGGTTTTGTCATTGTTACCTAAGCTTGCTGCGTACAGTAGTATGTAGCCACTGAATATTGCCGTTATTGGTCCACGGCTCCTGGACTGGCGCAATATCCTTCCCTTTCTCTGCTAGGCGGAGGGTTAGAGCAGCTGAGGCTGCCTTGGAGTGGTGAAGATTAATTTGTACTATCTTCGCCGTTGTCAACATCGTGGTCATAGTTGATATCGACTTCGTCATCTCCTGGATTCAGGAGAGCGTCTTCGTCGTCCGCGAACACTAGTCCCTCGAGGAGCTCTCCAACCAGACATGAGTCTGATTGCGAGCACCCCGAAGTGACCGACTCCGCGGGTTCAACCATGGCCTCCGAGTTAACTATGCCCTCAGAGTCTTCAACTTGTGGCCCTACCAGTTGGCCGCTGATGGCTTCGGGATCGCGCTTGTCATCGCCCCGGTATAAGCGAAGCCTGATACCCATAAACCCATATTATACCACGCCCTGCCTCTCCCGGAGCAACGCCAACATCTCCTTATTAAGGATCACGATCACCTTCCTGCGGGCACCTACCGAATCGAAAACCCTGATTACCTTCCAGTCACTGGTTGGCAGATCAGGGTTAGCTCTCCGGAAGATGTCCAGGATCGCCGCTGGGTCGTGTGGTTCCGCCGGAATAATTGCAATTGCTCTCGGCCTGCGAGGTATTTCGCTGACCGAGACCAATTCCAGTCTCGCGGCGGGCCACACTTCCCCTAAAGCTTCTACGACGAGCTTAAGCTTGGATGCTCACCGTTCATCCATGCACGATACTAGCTTCACGTGCCGCTCAAACCAGCCGAGGTCGTTGAATTGTGGCGAGGGTCCCTGGCTCTCGCTGAGATCCTGCAGGCAGGCATCTAGCAATTTCTGACAGATCAATCCCCACTTTTCGTGGTTAATTGCTCCGTCAACGTTGCTACGGTCAAGAACAGCCCTTATCAGCGGGTTTCTAGCAACCTCGCTGTAAGGTCTGTTTATGACCCTATTTGCCCCCTGCCTGGGACGCTTGGTAGTAGGCTGTGTACGTTGCTGGAGCGATTCCTCCCCCGATCTTTGCCGTTTCGGCACAGATGTTGCGGCATCACCGTGGGAGGAGCCTTTCAGTGCAGCTAAGTGGGCCTTAGCCCAGGCTAGCGAAGATTTCTCTTCACCAGTCATGGTCTCGGCCGGTTTGTTACCTAACTGCTCGATGTAGCGTCGAGCAGCCCGTAATTCGGAGAAGGCCTTACGTGTCAGGAAAGTTCGATCACGTGGTTGAGTCCTTGTTGTTGTTGTGGCAGATGCATTTGGCACAGTTGATACAACCGGCGCATCCGCTTTCATATTTTGTGTGGGTGCATGTGGCACAGCTGGAATTGGTCCAGCCGGCGCACCGGGTTGTTGTTTCTTGGCAGGTGCATGTGGCACAACTGAACTTGGTTCAGCAGCGCACAAGTGGTAGGTTTTAAGGAGGGTGCATGTGGCACAGCTGAGATTTTTCCAGCCGGCGCGCCGCTGATTTATTGTCAGCGCGGTTTTTGTGTGCAGCTGATATACTTGGGCTTACGTCCAAGGACACGCTGCGCAGTAACCTTGCTTTTCCGAATGGAATCGAAAGGGGTTTGGGACAGTCAGCAGGAACGGTTATGTCCGCCCGACTGCTTGCCCCAGATGTTTTTGTTTTTTTTGATTTTCCATATGATTCCCGCGAGTAAGCGCGTAAGGGGTTGGACCATCCATGCATGGACGGCGTACATGGATTAGGCGACTGACTATTACAACCGACCCGTGCCCTGGTGTCGGAGGGGAGCTGTTAGCGACTGAGTCTTCTTTAGCCACTGACCAGCCACCCAGGACCTCGGCACAGCTACCTACCACCTTGCCTTACAAGTGGGGTAGTTTTGGTCCGCGGGACCTATACAGAAACAACACTACAAAGGGAAGCGCGTCATTCCATTGGCTCCCGGCAGGCCCTATGACCACCTGTAGGTGTATCAAATGACTCGCAGAGTGCCAACAGGCAGACTCCCCACCGAGAGCTCATTTATGGTGGAATGTCGGTCTCGAACGAGAGTATCTGTTTGGAGCACTTCCGAGTGAAGTGCGGGTACATTCCCTTGGCATCAGGTGAGCCCTATGACCACCCAAAGGTGTATCATATGGCTCCCATGATGCCAAAGGGCGATTCCCTACCGAGAGCTCATACATGGTGGAATGTCAATCGCGATCGGGAGTCGTTTAGGAATGACCCCTCTCATATGGTTTCATCCGGACCAGACGGCAACCTAGTAGAGTTGCGCGCCTTTCCGGGGAGATACCATGTGTGAGATTGATTCATGAGTATAGGGCCTTGGCCAGGCATAGCTCTGCGTGTTCCCCTGGTTTATTGAGACCACGGAGCCCTAGGCCTGACCCCAGCCATGCCAGCGGCACACGTAACCGCTTGTGCAGCGCATTAAGTGGGCCGTTGACATGCCTCCCCCTATCCGCCACCTGGGGACGCGCCCACGACAGATTGTCACAGAATAAAGAGAACATATAAAAGTTTTCCCCATTCTAGGACAACCCGCCATAGCCGCAAACCCCACCCCAACACACACAATCACACACAATCTCATTAATAAAACGTACAACCTGCAACAAAAACCACAAGCATTTTGTTTTTGTACAATCATTGTACGTAGTCAAATTCACAAAACAAGGAGTGTATTTTGACATCCGACCATGATGAAAATGCAAAAAAAAGCTAACAGCTGTGCTTAAAAGTTCACCTGTAGTGTGGATTCGCCTTGACAAAGTGTAGATTAGGTTAGGTTGTACAGGCTGCTTGCGCACACTTGGGTCCATGGTTGGTCCCTTTGTATTACCTGTAAGTAGATGAAAAGGAAGAGAACAAGTGAGAGGTGTGAAAGTGAGGAGGAGAAAGAGAGAAAGAAGGGAGTGAGAAAAAAGAAGAGGAGCTATGACAATCACTAGCCAGAAGGGGATGGTCCAGGACTGGAACCATCCACTGCGCCTTATGAAAAGGTTAAGTTTATTAGGCCAGCTCAGATAGACTGACGAAGGACCGCTGACCGAGTTGTGTCAGCCGCTGGTATTCCAGAGGCAAAGGTGATGAAAGATCGTCTCCTCTTCCTCCTCATCCCGACAGCTTTTACAGAAGTCGTGGGACGTTAGTTCCATTAGCTTGGCATGGTTGCCGAAATTGCAGTGACCTGTGATCGTTGCGACGATTTCTTTCAGGTGTGATTTCTGAAGTCTTAATAGATTTCTAGTACGGTCTGAATCCAGCCTTGGACTTGGAATACCGCAGAAGACATCAATGTCCGGCGCAGTTGCCTGCGCTGGTCCCGTGATACCGAAGCCAGTTTGCTGCCTTCTTTATGGCCGATATCTCGGACTGTAGTATACTACATTTGTCTCCAACCTCCAACACTGTCAACCCTCTTGGAGCCATCCGTGTAGACATCGAAGTCTCCACGACTGGAAGAGACCCTTCAGTGGACCTCTTTTCCCCCGAGATAGAGAAACTGAAGCCCCTAGAGAACGATGGTCTCGGCGAGGTATAATCAATTATCTCAGGCTTATTTTTCCAAGAATCGATGATGCTAGCATGACCCCAGCATCTGTGGTTCCATGAATTTGTAGCGTGCAGACGCACTGCTGTGTTCAGGGCAAGCTTTTTGGTTAGCAGATCTACTGGTAACCAATTAAGCATAGTGAAAAGAGCCTTATTAGGCGTGGAGCGTAAAGCCCCTATAATTAGCATTGTCATGCTGCGCATGACTTTATCAAAACGATAGCGATTGGACGCTGTTTCCATGGCTTTCTACCATACCACAGCGCCATAAAAGAGTATTGGCCTAATGACTGTGTCAAATAACCAGCACACATTGCGAGGTCTAATACTCCACGACGTACCTATAGCTCTATTGCGAATGTAAACCGCGGCCATCGCTTTCCTGGATCTGGTTTCTATGTTGGGTCTCCATCACAGCTTGCTGTCCAGGATTATTCCCAGATATTTAGCGCTGTCTGATAGATTCAAGGTTATCCCATTCAGTTGCGGCAATTTAAAATTTGGAGTCTTATATTTGCCTGTAAAAAGCACTAGCTCCGTTTTTGGTGAGATTTACACTCAGTCCACTAGCGATACTCCAATCGCTGAGCTTTTTTAATGCATATTCCATCGTATGGGAGATTGTATCAAGGTGGGTCCCCGACACTGCTACAGCTACGTCATCCGACTTTTATAATAAATAATTTAATTAATAAAGTTCTGACAAATATAAACAAACCTAACAATACTCAACAACCAAAACCTGAAATGAATTTCTACAGTGTAGCTTACACACCAAAATTAACGGAGACAAAAACAATAAAGAGCATGATCGCAGATACAACAAAAGAAACAACAATAGCACATACATCAAATAGAACACTTCGAAAGCTGTTCACAAACAACAAAACCAAACTTGACAAACTAAAAACAAATAACGTTGTGTACGAAATTAAATGCAGTGGGAATGAAAAAGAAAGATGCAATTTGGTATATATTGGCACAACAAAAAGAATGTTGGAAACGAGAGCTAATGAGCATAAAGCAGATATAGAGAAAGGAAAGGAGGGGACAGCATTATCCCTTCCATGGTAGCATAATATACAAGGTAGCCCTGGAACGCAAGCTGATTTTTTTCGTTGTACGAACTATCAAATGTTGTGTATATGTGAAATAACTACGTTGCACACACAATACAACACGTATGTTTGGTGCTTTTGTTATACAAACACACACATACACTCTATTAATGTTTGACATTTCGGACCTCAAATGTACATTTGTATTAGCTATGCGGCTACCTTGTATATTATTCTACCATGATCCCTTCATGCAAAAGAACACAGTCATGTAGTAGACTTCGAAAATATTAAAATACTTGATAAAGAGAAAAAAAGAAAGAAAACGCTACACTTTGGAAAGTTTACGCATACAACAAAAAATTGAAAGGACTATGACACAAAAGAAGACAAATACTACGTTTATACGCATTGGTTATTTGCAAATAAAAACGTAGTGCTCCCAAGTATGTATTTTTTTGTAACTAACTAACTCACAAAAACAATTTGCTGATTAACGCACTATTTGCAAATAAGAAGTTTGAGATGCCACCTTTGCACATGTTTGTTAATGACACAGCGTCTTCACGAGATATTAACTTTGAGATAACATAAGAGAAAACGTCGGCAGAATAATAAAAACAAAATGTCGATTTTTCTCTTAATCTCATACAAGGCGTAAACGTAATTTCACTTTTCCTATAAGATTTCATTTTATGCCAATGCTCACCGAGTTAACATGTACTACTTTTGCACAATTACTTATTTTATTCTTAATTTTTCACACAAAATTTAATTTATAAATCAATTAAACACATTTATTCACTTATTTACCATACAAACTTTATCAAAAACAACGCTTTTAATTTATTTTAATAAACACTCAGACGTGCACACCAAATTATTTTCCTGTACGTGTGTTTTTTGACAGTTCATCTCATAAGATCGTTGTTATAAAATTTCTTATAACAACGCTGTCATAAAATTTTTTATAACATTGAGATAACACTAATTTGAAGTCTACACGTAACATAATTCTCTCTGCGATTAAATTTGACAATCTCATCTTACATATTATGTTACGTGTAGACCTCAAGTAATATATAGATAAATATTTTAATATATAAATAAATATTCAGTGATTTAATAAATGACAATACAAAAGTATTTGGCAGCATTTTACGTTCGTATTTGCAAATAAGCCCTGCGTATAAACGTAGTAAAAGACAATACAAAGCTTCACTACTCTGCTGCAATAATTTAGTAATAGTTCTGTGATATTAGTGATAAGTTTGACGAAAGACTTTGTGTTGTATTGTTTTAATTATTTATTTGTTCATTATTTATTTATACAAATTCTGTGTCGTGTAGTCCAGCTTTTTTATTTTAAGTAATAAATTTATAAAACCAACTGACAATGTAAAACATAATTCGTAAGTCAACACTCAACAAACATGTTATATAAATTATTTATTAAAATAAATTCAGTAAATGCTCTTTTCTGTATCAATGAATTTTTTGTTTGACTTTTATGTAGGTCGCAAACACCAAAAACAACAAGAAAACCTGTATCTTAAAAAAACAACCCCGATGACGACATAATCACACACATAACAACAACAACAACAACGATAGCAAAAGGAATGCGACTGTACCAAGTTTTTTACTGAAGATTTCTGAGTGAATCAATTCGTTAATGCCGTTGCATTAATTCTCATTAATTTTTTAGAATCAGACTTGAACACATATAACAAAGTGATATTTAATAAATGCTTAATGGATGATGATGACCTAGAAAAAAATTTTGTTTGATATATTACAAACAAATCCAGTAAATTTTCGTTTTACGTTATCTGAAGAAGCAACTTACGGGATTAAAACCACTTCCGATCGGAATGGTATTCTGTGACATGGCTGATTGTTACGTTTTTAGTCCTTTACATAAAAACGGTTTTATTATTTTCACAGGATTGGTTGAATTGCAATAAAATAAAACACTTATATTTAATTTCACAAATTAACTTTTTGGTAGCACTGTTTATTTATACACGTATGTCTCTACTTAGTACGGACTTAACTCTATGAATTTACAAATCACACTTATCGAAGTTTACACCCGGACTTTCAAAATAATACTGACTCACAGGGCGCCGGCATTCTCCTTATATAGCAAATAATTATCTTCACGAACGGTTTGTACGGATGCTGTCTGCACTAAACTGCTTTTATCTTTGCACCCGTCACCTAGCTGTCAAAGAAACGTTTCTACAGCTGATGACATGACTAAATATCGCAGCGTTCTAGCATTGCATAATTATTAAAGGAGAATTAAATAATGTTTCCTAGCCCAGTTTCCTGTTGCTATCTATACAAGTCATTTAGTAGCCTTGAAAAATCTTGTAAGTTATCGTGGCAGTTTGTAGAACCTACCCAAAGTACTATTTCCGTTATTTTGAATTTCAATTTGCTGTTATTATTTATTGCTAAGGCTGGCAACGCGACTATGCTGACAATCATAGTCAGGGTTGTATTTTTGTGTTATCAAATACAGATTGACATTAAAGCTGTCATTTGATGTTAAATTTGATTCTGTATTTTTCATTTCGTAACAATATGTACATATATGTATATGAGTTCATACTTCCTAGTAATACTAACATATATGTATGTAATTTTTAAACTAGCGCTTTGTTTCGGTGTTACGGTGTTCAAAACTTTTTTAAATTGGTCATACATCAAAGTGCATTAAAATACGTTTAGTCGAAATTATGTATGATCACATACATAATATGAGCCGAGTCAAATGTAGGGTACATTTGCTCTTTTCAACATAAATTCTAAGAAAACATTAATCGAGGTTTTGGCTTAATCGGCTAATAATCGGTGTCCAAACTCGTTTGGACATAATAAGTATATTTTTCAAACGTCTTGATTTTCTTATCGTTTTATATACATTTTCAATTTGTAATACATTTTATATTTGCGTTAAGTATTGAATTATCAAGTTAATACAGATTGTCAACAGTTAAATAATGTGGGCGACAGAAATACATATTTGTAGTTATCCGCGAATCGGATATAAAATACGAAGTTAAATATCTAAGAAAACATATACATACATACTTACTTCTGTCTATCCTTTTGATTTCTACCTTTGCATTGTAAACTTCACAACGTCAACCTACTTACCTTTGAATTGTACTTAGTTACCTAATTATTTTAATAAATAAACCTGAAATGGAAAAAATATACCTACCTTGTGTCAGCACTGGGAATAAACCAAAAGGTGAGCATCCAATCTAAGCCAAATCCCAATAAGACAAAATAATAAAAGTAACTAATTAATTTGTTTCTTTTATTTTCCCATAACCCAAATAATTATAATATCTACCCACGTAGTGATTATAATTAAAATCTCCCTTGTAGATTGCTGAAAGCAAAAAAAAGTAAAACTTCCCCTCACCCGCCAGCAAACTAAAGGGATATTTATTAATAATAATCCCAAGATTATTCAATCGGTTAATTTCGGTATTTATCGGTTAGCCGATTAATTAAGTTTTTTCATAAATCAAGTAATTTCAAGAAATAAAAATGCATAAATTATTTATTATTTTGAGTTTATTAGTAAAAAATCAAACAAAAAAAAAATTCATAAATACATATGTGTTCATTAAAAAATTAACAAGTTTTTGAGATAATTTTATTAATTATTTCAATAGTTTAAGGAGATCTTCTGAAACAATCCTTTTCTTTAATTTTGATAAAACTTGACTTCAAAAATCCGTTCAATCTTTTCGTAGATGTTGAAGAAATCGAAAGCAATCCACACAGAAAAAATAAATTACATTTTCTGTAAAGGAATTCAATAAAATAGTAAATATTTTGTCAAAGAACGGACCTACAAACAAATTTGTAAATACAGTACATTTCGTTTATAGTCACTACCGTTTATAGGAACATTATCGATATAGTACATCTTACCCAAGGTAGATTTATTTACTACCCTGCAAAAATTATTGGTCTACGTGGTCCATTTTAGTTGATATGGACTAGTTACAAAATGGTCCTATGTAATGCAGCTATGGACCAAGTTCAAACAAATGTGCATGTATTGGCACGAAATGTAGTGTTGCCAAAGATGTTATTTGATAAAATGCCATCAATTACCAGCAGCGTGGTAGCTCTGATGCCACAAAAGTTCACTTGTGGTTATAATGAATGTTTTTTTGGTAAAAGGGAAAATAAATAAAAGTGAGTTTTGTTTATAAAAAAATCAAAAATGCAGTGTAGTCCACGTTATAAAAGGAGACTTATTAAAGCCGAGAGGGAAAATCATTTATGTAGACTGCAAAATGAAAATTAGTTTTCTGTTTCTGATCCATGTAGTAGTAACTTAGAGTAGTGTCAAAACTAGCCCCTGTACGTGCTCCATGGAGTAGTTACATGGACTAGTTACATGGACTAGTTTTTGGGCTAGTCCGATGTAATGTAAGGCTGGACCACGTGGTCTAGTCCTGGTCCATTACGGAGTAGTCCTTACACGCATGTATGGACTAGTCGCGTTTTTTACAGGGTAGGTACTCTTGATTCCACAGCTGTTTACTCTTTTCTTTATTTGTAGCTGTCAATTTTGTATAAAACTACAAAAGTTATGTTGTGTATGTGTTTTAATAATTTGACATTTTCAAGGAACTGCGACTACCTGATAAATAAATCTGCCTTGCATTTTACCTGTATTTATTGTTTCTATTACCAAATTTCATGGAAAATATTCACGTTATAGTCCAATTAGCGATATAAGCACATTTGGCATATATGCCACCTATCTTCGGTTCACAAAGACAGAAACTCATACATACAATTTGCGTTATAGTCACAATCGAAAAATTTACTAAATTGTTTAATTAAAAATTTGTTTAATTAAAAAAATTACTATAAAAGCATTGAATCGTTTAGTATTCCTGTCACCAACTCTCCACTAAAGGAAAATATTACTTTTAGTATTTTGTACCAGAGATGAAATACCTTGTTATTAACTTTTGTGTGCAAATTTGGTTATATGCCTCCGAATGGCATATATGAAAATTAGGCTTATAGTCACATTAGCTATATAGTCCACAATTTATTAAAAAACTAACAATTCGCGGGGAAGTTATACTGTAAACTATTCTGATTAGGCCCTGCTCTTGGACAAATTTTGTTTTGCAGCAATTATATGATAATGGTACAATAAATTTTTTGAACAGATTTCTCGTAGTGTATATTATTTATTAATAAGTCCAATTTTATTAGTAGTTTGAGTAATAGTTTTTGATAGAACTGCCAAAAATTATTGCTAAAATGTTAAATATAATCAGATGAGTGGCAGTTTATGTTTGCTAACCTTTTTTTTTTTAAATTAAATAACTTTTTTTCATATATTTCTTGTTATTAAAGTTGCCCCTTTTTTTCAGAAATCCCCTTTTTGTGCCCCTTTTATTTTCAAAATCCCCTTTTTGTGCCCCTTTTTGAAAATTTTCAACGGTAACGCTGCGCATATATGTTGCGAATTCAACAAAAATGATAGGACACCATTTTTGCATTTCAACACACTTGAGAGACTATCATTTTTCCACTTGAAAATGCACTAAATCGTAACTTTTTTTCCACGCACAAACAGTTTTTAGTTTTGTTTAATTTTTTTATTTGATTTGATGTAAATTTTATATTTCTTCTTGCTGTAATTTAAAAAATTTTTTTTTAATTTTGTTGACATTTGTGTGTTGGAATTTATCAAAGTTTTCAACCCTTTTTTTCATTGAACAGTATTGTATATTTGTTCCTATTTGGGATAAAAAAATTTAGCACCAAATAGAAAAATTGCAAAAAAATGTTTTGCAAATCAATATTTTTTAAGCTCGAATGTATTAAAAAGCATTCTAAATTCATATTTTCATTAATTAATACAACAATAATTGCATAAACTTTTAAAAATTCATGTATAAAATATATAAATACTTTAGAATACTTTTTGTTACAACCAAGTGCGGTTTTAGTGGTGTGGGGAAAATTTTATTTTAAACCAATACTAATACAAAATATTCCACTAATACAACCTTAGACTTAGGTTTTTGACAGCACACTTAGGTTTTTGAAGTTTCTGTTTGGCCTCTATGTACCCTATGGTTTAAGTGCTCTACATGCCAAAAATGCATTTTTGAACTTTAACATAATTTTTCTAAAAAACTGCACAATAGGATTTTATGATTTTTATACCACATATTTGTTTTAAAAAGATGATTCTGAAGAAACAGTTTTATCTTCCGATCGCATCTACAACGGGAAATTTTCTAACGGTAATAAAAATCCTGTTTGCTCTATACGCCACCTTAAGAGGATTTCCTTGCAAGTACATACACGTAGAGCAAAATAGCATTAACAAAGTAATAAAATACAACTAAAAATTTTAGTAGAAAAAAAAACAATATAGGTATTGATTTACAAAACCCAAAAATAAAAATTATTCACAAAGTTATTATATCATATATCTGGGAACTTATGACAAAACAACTGAAGTCTTATTTTAAAAAATTTCCGGAGAGCAAAAATCCTATTAAAGTGTCGAATATAACTTTCTGTGTATGCTTTTAAAGAAAAGTAAAAATTATTGGGCAATTCAAAGCGAGCTTGCATATTGTTCTATCCCGTATTTTGTATTTAAATACTACCTGTTACTTTGAACAGCTTATATCTCATAACGGTTATAATAACTTTAATTGTTCCCGAAAAGTTAATTTTAAAATCGGCACGTATTAATTTCCGATGTCTTTAACACTTTTATTTTTCACAAACACGTTTTTTATTTATTTTCTACATTTTAATTTAATTTATTTTATATTAAACATCAAAATTTGAAAGAAAATTATAAAATATGAAATAAAATTTTTTTAAAATACATGCCATTCATGTGTAAAATTTTATGAATTTTTTGTTTGAAAATTTTCAGTAAAATTTTATGCATGCAGTAAATATAGTATGATATATGAAAAATAGGACTGATATGGCACCACTTTGAATTGCCCATATATATAATTAAATGATTTTGATTGTAGTTTTATTTAGAGCTTTTTTCCTCTTTGCGACATATTCAAAATTCTTCGTTAATATTTTATTTACCAATTATCGTAGGAATATGGCGATTACACCAAAAGATGCGTCTAAAAAATCTGTACTTAATGCTTTACAAATTTCAAAAATTTCTTAACTCGACTTAAGTATTTTTGTCAAAAGTCCACAGATATCAAAATCATAATAAAAAATTAACATATTAATTTATTTGAGTTAGGTAATAATTTTTTACTGTTTCAGGTATAAAATTGAATAACAATTTTAAATCAGAAATTTTTAATTTTTGCTCTTCTTTTATAGTGGAAGGCCAATTGTACGCGGCATGCGGTAGCGGGCAGCGAGAGCACTGCCAGTTTAGAAAAGGCTAGACTAAAAAATATTCAAGCAAAATGTGTGGCATATCGTAATTAGTTTCATTTTGAAATACTGAGAGAAGCGACAGCGGTGCAAAGTTGAATTTTGTTCAACTTTTTTTCTTTGCCGCTTGAAACGACATTGCCATATGAAATATGATTAATTTGACTTAATACAAAAATAAAATTTTATTTCAATAATAAATTATTTTTTTTTACAAACAGAACGATACTTAGCTCTGTTTCAAAAATATTTAACGGTCTTGGTAATTGATTTCAGCAACTATTTTATTCGCTATTTGGAAATTAGGCTGCGGAATTGTGTTATCAAATTTTATTGTGAATAACTTAGTTTGAATATATTGAACAACTTTTTGATGTGTAAACATCTATACGCTAGGGGGTAAGAATCTATTCACAATACAATCACAAATTTTGAGTAAGATTAATCTTACTTGAGTAAGATTGTAATACCGCAGTGTGAGCTGTGTATGAGTGTATTAGTGTAATCAGACGGATAAAAGAAGTGCAGAGAAACTTAACAGCTGCATAGAAATACGCTAACACTGGAAAAGGTCAAACTCCTGAAGTAAGGTCGTACGTTTGTTGGTTGGTGCTGTGTTGCCGTGTTTTTAAATTGAGTGAGTATTTCGGCGTTGCCGTTTTTGATTTTTGCCGGGAACTTCTGGGATTTAAGGGATTTTGAGTTAAGTTTTTTGGGATTCAGACCCGGTTTGTGTCGGTTATTGAACCCAGGTTTTTTGAAAAAAAACCGGGTTTTCGGTGTTACCGAATTTGTTGCTGAACTTGGTGCGATATTTAGCTGACGGTTTATTGACTGCGTTTGTCTTTGACTGTTGCTTATTTTGCTGTTTAACTGCGGTAATTCCAACTATTTTGTACGGGTATATTGTTTTTTTTTTAGTTTTTACTTTTTTTTTATGTTTGCACACGCATAACTCTGTCATTTGTGAACCGATTTTTAAAATTCTTTTTTGTTGGAAAGGGGTTGCTTGCAGTTTGGTCCCATAATTTTTTTTCGAA
The DNA here is from genome assembly GCA_956483635.1 of Panzeria rudis. Classification (NCBI taxonomy): domain Eukaryota; kingdom Metazoa; phylum Arthropoda; class Insecta; order Diptera; family Tachinidae; genus Panzeria; species Panzeria rudis. The sequence continues at coordinate 74,416,603 of OY101448.1, read as the reverse complement.
AATCGGACGGGGGAAATTTGCTCCCCCCATGCATAACTCTGTCATTTGTAAACCGATTTTCAAAACTTTTGTTTTATTTGAAAGGGTTTGACAAAAATTGGTCCCAAAATTTGTTTGTCGAAAGCCGGAGGGGGAAATTTTCTGCCCCCCCCCCCAAATCCATAACTCTGTCATTTGTGAACCGATTTTAAAAATTCTTTTTGATGTGTAAACATCTATACGCTAGGGGGTAAAAATCTTTTTCACAATACAACCACAAATTTTGAGTAAGATTGTAATAACGTGGTGTGAGCTGTGTATGAGTGTATTAGTGTAATCATACGGACAACAAGAAGTACAGAGAAACTTAACAGCTGCATAGAAATACACTAACACCATCTAGTGCGCAATAGTAGTAGTATTAGTAGCTACTAATTTTCACTAATTGTCGTACATTATGTTATCGTAGGCAAATAAAAACAAATAAATGAAATTAATACAGCAACATTTAGTTTTAATAACTTTTAAAAAGATTTTTTGCACTTTTAATAAGAAATTTACTAAAACAAAGCAAAATAAGGAAAACAAAAAACTAAATTTGTCAAACTTAAAGTCTTCTTAAAATGTTTCATTACTAGATGTTTACACATCTCCCCTGTGATCGGACTCAAATTATTTTTTTATTATGTATATAAATATAAATGAAAGAATCATAAAAAATTAATTGGTAAAATATTTTTAAAATCTGAAAATCGTATTTCTACGATCTTAAGTTTTATTTTATTTTTCTTAATATTTTTCAAATAAGATTTTTAATGTCAAATTTTATGGAAAAACTCGTTAAGATCCACTTTAATTTCGTCACTTGTGCTAACTTCATGCCAAGTTTTTGTAATGCATATGGATTAGAGTGCCCCTCAAAGATAATTTTTTTAATAGGATGTGAAACGATTGTTGTTGTTAGTAGTGTTAGTGTTTATATTTGATATTGAATGTAAATATTGTTGTTAATATTAGGTGTCTGGTGCTGCTATTGCAAACTATATAATACATGTATATACATATATGTATATACATACACATAGTATGTATGTATATACATATATGTATATTAAGGTATGACGTTTTGCATTTTTTGTAAATATGTAAGCTCTAGTTCCAAAATCATGTAGAACATGGATTTCACTTTTTCACAATAGTGAAAAAAGATCATGCACCAAATAGATGTATTGACGTTTTCTGTATACGTTATTTTTTAATCAAAAAAGTCATATTTTACTCCAAATAAGCTAGGGTGTAGCGGATATCAGTCTAGCGAATGCGAATAATAAATTGAAATTTTTGCGAAAGCGAATAATTACATCGAACAATAACTCGAAAAATGGAATAAACACCGTGAATCTATATCGGTTCTCAGATACAAGAGTAATGTTTTGATCAAATTGCTTAATGTTTAATTTTTTGTTTAATCCAAGATAAGTCAGAATAATATGGTAACCGCATCGGAAAATTGAACCAAACGATTCTCATGTCAAGGCCCATACACATATTACAAATTATAGCACATACCACAAGCCATATAATCGAAATAATCAAATGTGTATTCAATACAACCTTATTAATAGGTCTTGGCAAATAGTCTTTTTACACTTATGAAAAATTGGAAAACTGTACTAACGTGCGGTCTCCACGTAGCAACATTTATTACCGCAAACGTCAAATTTGTTTGCTTCATAAAATTTGCGACTTGTGAACCGCAAATTGCCATGAGTGGCAATCCATTGCGCAATTATTGCTCTGCTGATTGCTCGAGCAATTATTGCCAAGCAATCTGCTGTCACTTTTGTTATGTTTTTTATTTACTTTTGCAAAACAGAAAATTCGGACAAAATATAAAAAGACGTCATCTGAACAAAATCATATAAGAACAAATAAATTTGTCATATTTTGACATTGGTATTATTTCGAGTCATAACCGCCAAAAAAGCTCAAGCGACATGCTTTTCGAAAATAGTTTTTGGACGAAAATCGACTATTTACGATAAATCGGACTATTTGTCAAAGTTTCAAAGTCCTGTCATGTACCGTTATGAAAATACAGCAAAGGAAATTTTAGCTTAAGTACATTTTCCCTTTAAACTTTTAATTTTCTTAAAATTTTTTGTAACTGCAAAGTGTCGCTTAAGCTAAATTTCTCTTTTTCAATTAGAGCAAAACTAGTGCCAAAAATTGCATCTTAACCCCTACAAACATGCGTGGTCTTGTAGGAAATTTATTAAAACTATTACATATAACAGTCCACTACAGTCCTATATAGCCAATATAAGGGTTATACTTCCATTTAAACCAAGAATAACTAAGAAATACTTCCCCTGTAAAATTTACTTTTTGGCGCTTAAGCTTTTTTGGCGGTTATGGCACGATATATTTTAGGCTCTACCTGCCCCATGAATGTGCCAAATTTGTGGAAAAAATTGCTATACGTGTTCTCCGGCTCAAGCTAGAAGCAAAAAAAAAAATTAAATTATTTTTTGCTTGTGCTCAGCAATAAATATTGCTTCGTGAAGACGTTGTGTTACGTTCTTTTGTTTACATATCAATAATAAAAAGGCTAATAACTAACATACAAAACATTATTTTTTACAAGAAAACGTAATTTGCTCTTCTTTTCCACCAAAAAAATTTGCCAACTTTAATAAATTTTGATTTATTTTTAATTTTACTATTCGCTTTAAATATTCGCAACCATTTTAGCGAATGCAAATGCGAATATCAAAAACAAGCGAATAGTTCGCAAATGGGAAAGCGAACGTTCGTCGCACCCCTTAAAAAGCACAAAAAATTATTTTGTGTAAAGTATCGCTTTTTTAATAAAAAAAATCGTATATGGGCAATTCCATTTCAAATCAAGTAAGAGTTAGACACGACCCCTTTCAATTTTGATGAAATTCAGTCAGATGTTGACATTCATCCTATAACGAATTTATGTTAAAGGAAACAAATTTAAAATGTTTATTTCAAAAGCTATGACGTATTCAAAATGTCTCTATTTCGCCAAATTTATAGAATGTGTTGAGTTTAGTTTTTAATTATCTCTAAAACTATATTATGTACAAGGATATTTTGTATGCCATTTTAAAGAAGATATTTAGGGCAACAAAAAATGCATAGAACAAAATGACTTATCTGCAAAGATTTGAAAATTTCAAAATTGACTAAATCAAAAACCTATATTTTTTCGGTTGAATTTTTTTTATATAATACCTCTAAGCGTCCTTAATAAATCGTGAAAATTTGGTGGAGGTGTTTTTTTTTCTTTTTTGAGATATGATTATTTTCTTTCGCAACCTTCAACAATATAGTATCAAAAATAATTTAAAACTGTAATTTTGAGCAATATGCACTAAATATAATTTAATTTAAAGTTTTTGAAGGGAAAAAAGTAATAACATTGACAAATTTGTGCATTTGTTTTTTCGGTGAAATTTTATGTTGGAAATTTTGTGTTAAAAAGGTACAGCTTTTGTCATATCTCATAAAAGAAAAAAAAGCACCTCCTTAAAAATTTCACGGTTTTTAAGGACGTTTAGATATATTATTTAAAAAAAATTTCAGCAAAAAAATTAATAAAGGTTTTTGATTTAATCAGTTTTGAAAATTTCAAAACCTTGCAGATAAGTCATTTTTCCAAAAAAAAAAAAATTATGTCCTATACAGTTTTTGTAGCTCCAAATATTCTGCTTAATATGACATACAAACCAATCTTGTATATAAAATAGTTTGCGAGATATTTAAAAACTAAACTCAACACTTTCGATAAATTTGGCGAAATAATGATATTTTGGATGTCATAACTTCTGAAATAAACATTTTTAATTTTTCCCTTTGGCATAAGTTCGTTATAGGCTTAAAGAAAACATCTGAACAAATTTCATCAAAATCAAAAGGGGTCGTGTCTAACTATTAGTTGATTTGACATGGAATTACCCATATATAAAACTTCAATACGTTTAGTGGTTCACTTTTTCACGATCACGAATAAGTGAGATCGCTGTTTTGACGTTTTTCCATGCTCTACACGACCTTGGATGTTGATAAAAAAGTGACCCCCTAATGTACAAATATAAGTACTTGCTTTTGTTGTTCTTATTCCTTTTTTAAACTGTAGCTCTTCTTTTTGAGAAATTGAATGCAAACAAGCATAACAAAAGCTTTTGCATTTTAATTATCTTTTCTTTTCAAATATATAATGCAAAAAAGGAACAAGTTGGAACAAAAAATTTAACTTGAAGTTGAAGTACACAGCATAAATTATTATTAACAGAACAGTATGCCCAACCAGAATGTGTTAGAATTGTAATTGGTACTGCTCCTTATTTTGACCATTTATAGTTCTGTTGTAGTAACCCTGAAGGAAGCATGGGGTTAAGTGTCTCCAAGTCACCACTTTTGTCTACTAAATTAAAGACATTGTCGACAAAGCATCTGCAGTTTTTACTTTGCCGTTTATGGATAGAGAAATGTTTGACAGCTGAAAAACATGCATCTTCTTTTTGGTTTTTTTATTGTTTCGTTTTGTTTTGTTGAAAATCAATGTAATATGCGCAAAATTAAAGTTTTTTTTTGTAAAAAAGTAGTATAAGAGTGAAATTAAAAGGTGAATAAAAGTAATTATATTACAAAAATATTTTAGCAATTACATAAATACATCTTGAGCAAACGAAACTATAAAAGACTTGTGAAAAAACAATAAATTTTGTATAAAAATAGAAATAGTGAAAATGATGAAAATAATTTTAGTGAAAGTTCAAACATTAGAGAATTTGTGGAGCCCGTTGAAGATTTTGTGCAGTCTTTCGAAGATTTGTCTTCTACAAAATTGACTTTGCGGGAAAAATTAAAATATTGGTATATTGAAACAGCGACCTCCAGAATTTCTTTGGAGAAGCTGCTGGCTATATTACAGGAGGAAGGCCTGGAAATACTGCTTTAAGTAGCAGCTTTGTTGGGCAAAAAGCCCAGACACTGGATGGTCAAGAACTAATCCATTGAGCTTATCTAGAAGGTAAAGAACCGAGGCAAAATATGCGCCGAATCTTCAAACGCTGAGCTAATTACACCTTTACCTTACCTTTAGCTTACCATCCATTGTAGCCTCTAAAGCTCTACTGGAAAACTTCTTATCATACACTCGAGCTATAAGAGTTGTGGAGACGTCTTCCGCGTCATTCGCTATATTACACGTTTATTCGCTAAACCTATTTTTTATTAATATATTTTATATATTTGTTTCTCATCATATATTTCCAGATCAAAAATGACGGCCAGCACAAAGTGGGAGGTTATATACAGTTTTTCTTCCCCGTGATATGGGTAATAAATGAAAACGCTTGACTACTAGAACGCAGAACAGCATGGAAAAGTCGAAATCCAAGGCAGAGTCCGAAACAAAATGTCGTATCACAGTGGTTAGACCTGATACTATATAAAAAATAAAAACATGAAAATAAAATAAGTTAATACAAGTTTAAGTTAAATGGTTTTATTGTAATGAAACATAATAATGATGCAGATAATGGAATAAATGCTAACAAATAGTGTGGCGCGACGAATTTATCCATAGTCAACAATGCCCCGCGATTTACTTTTAGTCTCATCAATGCCCTGTATTTGTGACGAGAGTGGTGTCGTGGCTGGTACCTGGTACTACCTACTTTTTTTAGCATCATTATTACGAAGGACAGCGGTTTCAGGCAAATGCATATTTTCCCCCTTAAGCCAGCTTATGGTCGCTTAAAAATAGCATCGATTTGCTAGTGCACATTTTTGCATATTTTTATGAAAATGCATATTTTTACATATTTTTGTTATAAATGCATATTTTTGTGTCATATATTGTGTAAAATTGAAATTTCAACAATATAATAATAATTTTCAATTCATCATCCGCAAAATAAGTCATCTCCATTCACTTAAAACACCGGACGTAAAACGGATGAGTGTAAACTAACATCCGATTTTCACTGACACCGAACGGACACGGCACTGATACGGCACCGATACGAAACGGATAAGTGTGAATATACTTTAATAGTTTATAAAATTACATACGGAATTCTACATACTCACATACGGCAGGGAGTTCTACATACATACATCCACCAGGCAGCTCTTCATCTGAGGCTGTAATAATATTCTTCAGAACTAAACATGTTAATCATGCACCTTTGATCTGCACACAAAGGGTTCCGTATGAATAAAAAAATATTTATTATATGATTATTTCGAACGTATTTGATTTGTGAATCCAAATTGATTATTAGACTAAGGTTCGTAGCGTTATATTCAGAAACAATTGGGCATGATTAATATTCCAAAGAACAAGGGAAAAATTAACATCAACTTAATTTTTCAACGTACACAGCAGAGCAGAGTAGCGCCACTTTCGGAAGCCGATACACTTCTATCGTCAGTGTTCACGTGTATTTGCTTATCACCACTTGTCAGCTGGCTCTGTTGAATATGATTTTAGTTCCTATATATGCAACTTTTTCGTGAAAATTGAATACGAGAATTAAATTACTCCCAAGCTGATATTAAAGTGCACTTTCCCAGCGTTGCCATCGGTTTATTTTACTTCATTTCCATTTTTCTGATTTTTGTTCTACTCGAGACAAACTTTTTTGGTTTGATTTTATACTTAAGTATATATGAACATGTAAACATGTGAAAAGCTCAAGCCAGTAGCTAATTGTTTATTATATAATTTATTATATTAGTTATTTCGAACGTATTTGCTTTGTGAATCCAAATTGATTATTAGACTAAGGTTCGTAACGTTATATTCAGAAAGAATTGGGCATGATTAATATTCCAAGGAACAAGGGAAAAATTAACATCAACTTAATTTTTCAACGTACACAGCACCACACATACAGCGCCACTTTCGGAAGCCGCTAAGTGGCGCTACTCTGTTCTGCTGTGTACATTGAAAAATTAAGTTGATTAAGAGAAGTAAACAATACAATCAGTTTAGTTTTCTTCGATTTTTTTAAATTTCTAGATCCTAGACTTTTAAGCTTGAGTTTAACAACCAAACCGAATTAAAAAATATCATTTTATCAAACGGAATAATAGTTAAACTAGAGTTAGGCAGAATTTTCACGTATGAATACTCACGGCTCAGCTTGGAATAAAATCATAATTCTACTTAGAAGACTATTTAATACATTTTAAACAAACTTGAGATAGGCTGTTATTCCGAAATCGTATAAGTGGAATATCGACTTTGGCTGTTTAGAGTTTTAGGTATAAAATATTCATTTTCTGAGCTACAATAATTAACTTTTGAGTGGAGGTGCATTTGAGTGAAAGGAAACAAAATGCTAGTAATAACACAATTGTGTCCTAACTCGACTTTAGTTGTTATTTCTTGTGGGTACAGATATATTTTTAGCATATTTATTTTATATAATTTTTATTCTAATAACTCATTAACTATTTCGAGTTCCAGATTTGTACTTGGTGGAAGTAAAGAGAAGGAGTTCATCATAAACATTTATTAAAAAAAAATTAAAAATACCCGCGAACATAAGGTTAATATAATTTAATATTTGAATATTGCAAAATAAAAACGAAACATATGTCATTTTAAAGAACACTTTGTGCCCTTTAATATGACACCTTAATGGAATATCTAGGACAAGTACTTTTAAATATATATGTACATACATAATTTTGTGAAGTCAGTTTAGTAAACTTTTGATGAGTTTTCCCCTTTTAAAGTCGAGATATTTCTCGAGCCAGGCGAAATAGTAAGCTAAGATTTTGCAGTTCTGAAAGAGGCATCGTTCGAGCTAAATTTTATTTAAATTGGAAGGGGTAAGGTCCAAAATGGTACTTTTATTGATTGGTCATAAATGTTTTTACCCACATGAGGAATATTGGGGGAATCTATAACTTTTATGGTTTTGAGCTTTTAAAAAGAAAAATATATAGTTATAATTATATCTCTCATATAAACAAGAATTTGACCAAGAATATCCATACATATTAAAAATAATTTTATATAGATTTTTTTCTAAAAATCATATAATTACAATGAAGGTATATTTATTTAACAGGTAAAATTAGTTCTACAGCTGATAGTGTTTATTTTTAAATTTCGGATGTCAAACAATTTTTCATTAAAGAGCCCAGTAAACATTATCTCTCGAATTCGGTCAGAGTTCAGTCTGAAGTCGCTCAGACAACGTACAAAAATCATAAAAGTAATTGGTACAAAAGCGGGCCTCTTTATCTGAGGCAATCCTTAGAACTATCGCAATTTGTCCCAGAGACAAATAATATCGAAAGGATGTGTGTCAAAACAATAGAGGATGTTCACAGTTTTCTTATAATTTCAACAACCTGTCATAATAATGGCAAGGAAAAGCGTCACAAAAACTATAAATTTCTGAAAAATTATTACCCGTACAGTTGTTGTTCAATAAAAGTTGCTAACTAATTTATAAAATTGTTTAGAATATGGTAGGTTATTCATTTTAATCGACTTTTCAATTGTTCGATTAATCAATTAATCGAAATTGAGGTTTTTAAATTACTCGAGCAATCGAGTAAAACTTTTATTTCGTTCGAGTTATTCGAGTAAGCTTTACTGCAAAAAATTATTCGAGTTAATCGGAAAATGTTTGAATTTAATCGGTTTTTTGTACATTTTTGTGGACAAAAAGAAAACAAAACAAGTTTTTCGCCTTTTCATATATTTTAATAATAAAAACAAAAGAAAACACAAGATTTCTACATAAATTAGATCATAAACTTATCCTTTCAAAAAGTTTTTTTCACTATTCAAATGTTACGCTTTGAGAAAATTTTGCGCCAGGAAATATTTAATAATATTCCGACCTGTCCTGTATTCAATGCAGAATAAAAATAATCGGAATTGGCATAGCATTATTGTTGTTATAAATATTAACTTGTAACAATAAAGGTCCGGTTACACTTAGGAAATATTTGACCAAAAAATCGTAGCCACTACTTTTGCTAACTCTGAGCTTTTGCTAACTCTGATTTAACTTGTTTTTTATATCACAAAATAAGGTTAATTATGCTGCAAAAAGCTATTTTTACATTATTTTTAATAAATGCGAACCCATATTCAAAAAAATATTGTAATTAATTGAAATACATTTTTAACTTGTCTGTGGGCTCGTTTTTTTCGGAAAATATTTGCCAAGTGTGACCGTAGCTTAAGGCTTTTATAATTCCGAACATTACATTGGATATTTTAATACGAAACATCTAGTTAACTTGTTACTCTCGAAATATCTTCTTTATTTCAAATAATTTTTGTTTGATGTTTATATTTCCGAATTTTTTAAAAGACATTTGAAGTTGGTTTCTTTCTCCTTATTATTGTTACTATATTGGGCCTGATTGTGTAAGGCGTTGGCCTTTTTGTAGTAGATTAAATAACACGGGTTGTGTGTTGCTTTAATCTATTACAAAAAACGACATAGGCGTTTACGCCAGCTCCTTACACAATCAGGCCCATTATGTACTTAATTTTTTGATCATGCGGACTATTAGTATGAAATAACGTTCGAATTGAATGGCAAATTTCATATAAATTAAAAAAATTTTCCACTTTTTATTAAGAAATCTACAAAAACTCATTGAAAAAAAGAAAATTTACATAAAATTTTTAAATCTAGTTATTCGATTAATCGACCTAAATTACTCGAATAAATTTTTACTGGAAATTGAAATTTTTTGTTTGATCGAACATTATTTGACTTGAATTATTCGATTATTCGAGCAAACATTATTCGAGTGAATACCCTAGAATATGGTCAAAATATTCTGCTAAAAGATAATTGTTTTTTAAGAAAATGAGCAGAAACGACTTATTAAACAATTCAGAAAAACTGCCGACTATTCTACTAACGCCCAAATTTTGTATGGAAGATTTTCAAATTACAAAAGCAAAACACGTTGAAAATCTCTCAACGCTTAGGATCGCTTGGCAGCGCTTAGGAACATCGGACATATCGATAACAATGGTTCACTGGGAAGCTACATTAATTATGTGATTGTGTTGGTAGTGTAAGTTGTATTCAGCGTTGCCGCTGAAAAACAAATTTGCTACAACATTTTTCTCGTTATTTTTTAATAGCTGCGGGTATATCTTCTTTAAATAAATATGCATAAATACTTTTTCAAAGTTATAAAAGATAGGTGTAGCCTACTATTTGAGCAAACCAAAAAATTTAAAGAAAACTTGGTATGAAAGCACCAACAGTGGTAACGCTGTGTGGTTTTGTATATTATTTGGTTTGACATCTGAAATATAAATTATAGCAACAAAATACATGTTGTTTTTTTAATATTTTATTTGTTGTAGAACCAACTTTACCTGTTAAATAAATATATCTAGAATTACAATATGAAAACAAAAAATAAGTTATTTAATGATAAACGTAATTTTTTTAATGTCAAACTTTTATATTTTGAAGACATTTGTTTAACACTTTGAAAAACTTTTTTTTTTGAATTTACACTCTTACCACCGATAACGGAAATGAATAAATGTTACGTGAGTTGACTTGTGCGGCTGCTGAACAAACTAGTTCTATTGAATCATTCATTCAATTGAGTGAAGTGAAACGCTCACTTTACCGAGCGTTTTTTAGCTCAGTGAAAGACATAAGGCGAATTTAAGGTGAATGTTTCATCTTTCTTTCTTTCTTGTGTCTGCTGTTTCATAGTTCACGGCGAACTAAAAATAGTGGCGCCATTGCCGAATTTGCCTTGAAAGCATCCAGTACAAAAACAAAGACCGAAAAATTTCTTAGACTACAACCTAATACATGCAAAACCTAATTCACACACTTTTTGAATAAAATATCTTTTTTAGTACACATTACGTTTTTTAACACAATGGAAACTTTTTTTCTTCCATTTCTAAAGTCCATTCTTTTATTTATATAAAATTTATTGACTTTCTTTCACAATTTCTTAAACTTTTGAATCACTTCTTGTCATTCTTATTATTTATAATGTATTATTATAAATTATATTATTATTTATAATTTTATCAAAACAAACAAGCAAATTTTGACTTCAACTAAATATTATAAATACACAAAAAAGTCACCAGGTGCGCACAAGCCATATTGTTTGTGGCTGTGCTGTCAATTTTACTTGTTATGAATTCGCCTTTATGAAATGTTTCTTTAGGAATTTGCCTTGTAAACAAGTGAGCTACTGACCTACTGAGCTAAATAGTTCAGTAAAGTGAGCTGAGCGGAAAAGAGCGCTCGCTCAAAAGAACTGATAAGCACAACTATATACGTGAGAAACGGACGTCTTTCAAATGACATACAATTTTCTTAAGAAATCCTGGCTTTGATTTTTGATTTATGGCGTGTGCTTCCCGTATGTCTGTCCCTATGTGCATTGTCAAAACTACATTCACTGATAAAATATCCCTTAATTTACATTTTCTTTATATTTTAGTATTTATTGTTGTAGTTTTTATAATAATACACTAACTGTGAAAAAGTCAAGTCTTTATATATTACGGTTCAAAACATAAGTTAAAGCTTCAACTTGTTGCGTTGCTCGCTTTAAAACACCCTTTATATATATTCTGTGATAATTTCAGGTCTGTATCATCTTGCGGTTCTCGAGACAGAAGCTGTGACAGACAGACAGTTGGACAGATAAACAGCGCACAGTGGGCAGAATCAAAATATTTGGAACATAAATCAGGCATTTTTATAAACGGATAGTCCTATCAAAATACAATTTCACTTAACAGAGAAGTATTCCTATTTATGCTTCAAATATCAGCTCTCTTACTTACTCAGGAGCGGAGCTATGAAGTCTCAAAGTAGGACACTACGGCCAAGTAAAATTTTTTAGTGTTTGCCATTTTTTTTTTGTTTCTCATCTGTTTTCAAAACTTTTTAGCTATATTATATCCTTTGATAAAATCTAAAAGACACATGTTCGCTTGTACACTTATCTATTTTATTTAGTGAGATATACGCATTTGAAAACTAAAATTTCTTAATTGTTAAAAACTTTGGTCCAGTATTTTCCAGATATCGGATGGAAATATCATCCAATTTTTATGATTTTTTCTTTGTTAGTTAAAGAACAAAATTAAAAGGAGCTTACAAAATTTTGTACAATTCTGCCGTCTGATTCCAAAATTCCAAAAATGTTGAGTTTTCGACAAATTTTTCCAAAAACAGCACCATCACTCTTTTATATATAAATAAAAATTATTGTGGGACATTTAACAAATGTATACTTATCTGAAATTTATCTGCACGGACATGAATCGACGTTAAAAAAATAAATTTCCTATTTTAGTTGGGCCTGGTCCCTTCCTATTACGACCTATTTTAAATAAAAAACTTGACTTTAGTCTACATGTTCTAAAATCCCAAAGCTGGTATTAAAAAAGAAGTGCCACTTCTGAAAACCTTTATTTGTACGTAGCTATTTGCCAAAGTTTTATATAAGTCTTGGATCAAGTATGGACGTCATGGGCAAAAGTATACGTTTGCTATAAGTTCCAAAAGTATTTTTTATATATATAAAAGAGTGATGATGCTTTTTTTTAGGAAAAAATTGTCAAAAGTTCAACATGTTATCAAATTTCAATTTAAAAATTGAATATTTTTCAAATCAGACCGCAAAATTTCATAAAATTTTTTTTAACTCTCTTAAATTTTGTTCTTTAACTAACGAAGAAAAAATTTTATAAATCGGACATCTGAAAATACTGGACCAAAGTTTTGAAAAATTGAGAAATTTAAATTTTCAAATGAGTATAACGCACTCACTATAACATATAAGTATACAACTGAACATGTGTCCTTTAGATCTTGTCAAGGGCTAATAAAACAAAAGCCAGTAAAAATTTTATATGGGTGACGTGCCATATTTTGAGACTTCAAAGCTCCGCTCCTGAGTTCGTTGAAACTTAAAATATAATGGAGATACATTTAGAAATGCCTGATTTATGTTTCAACTATTTTGATTCTGCTATTTTACTGTAACCCAGCTGCAAAGCCTTCGGAAGTCATGTTAGAATTACTATGGTTTTAATATACTCGTTATAAAAGAGCATTCTGTAGTACCTAATTTACTACCAAATAGAAAAATATAAACCCGAAAAGTACTAAATTTGTATCTGCAATAAATCCACATTTATCATATGTATGCACGCACATACATGTGAAACTTTCATCAAAATATGATGAATAAAATGTTTCCTTTTATATTCAATTGCAACTGAAGCAAGCTGAAATACTTGTCTTCATATGTTGCATAAATGAATTTGCCAATTTTTGCTTTGGGTTTATTATCTATGATGCGTTCTCTTCTATTCAAATACAAATTAATTTTCATGAAGATAATTATTGTTCTGTACATATATTTTTTTAATTTGATATTTGCAGAAAATTATAAGTTATAAGATTATGTGGGTTGAATTTAATATGAAAATTATTTAATAAACATAAAATAAGGAAATTATTAACGATAATCTTGGATAAAATTGAAATGAAATAAGATATTAAATAACTGATAATGATGCAGAACACAGAATAAATTATCACCAAAAAATTTTCAAACAAAAGTTTGTCTAAAAATAAATGTAATTTTCAGTAAATGTTCTGTCCATAATCTATGAATTGTTTGTTTGACTTTTATTTAGAAAGCAAACACCAAAAACAACAATAAAAACTGTGTCGTAAAAACCACCCCGATGACGACATACACACAAATAACAACAACAACAATCATAGTAAGACGAATGCAATTGTACCAAGTTTGTTTACAAAAGATTTTTGAGTGAATCGATTAGTTAATGTCGTTGCATTAATTCTCATTCATTTTTTTTAGAGTATTTATATAAACATTCAGACTTGAACACATTTAACATAGTGAAATCTTCTAAATGCTTAATGGATGATGATTATGATGACACAGACAAAAATTTAGTTTGTATTTTTTTGATTGATTAAGTAAATTATTTTGCTTAATAATTGTTAACATTTTTAGACTAATTATTTATTAAATTCAGACAGAAATATTGTTTGATATTTTTTCAGAAAATCCGGTAAATATTTTTGTTTGATTTTGTAAATTGTTTTGTCTACAATATGTAAATATTTTTAGACAAATTGTTTTATAGATTTAAACAATTTGTTCACTGAAAAAAACACGTTTTTTTCAATGAAATTGTTGAGGTATTTTTGTCTACATTTACAAATTCGTTTGTAGGTCCGTTCATAGACAAAATATATACTATTTCATTGAATTCCTTTACAGAAAATGAAATTTATTTTTTTCTGTGTGTGTTAGTGCATTTATTCTAAATACAATGAACCATTCAGCAAAATACATTTCTGCTTTTGTTTCTGCAGTTGTACGATTGAAACGGGATATTGAAGCAAGCAGATGAGTGTAAAGCCAATTGTATTGTTTGTAATCTTTGTCATTGCAAAAGTATTTGTTTTGGTTTTGCTCATGTACGAAACGATTGAAAATATTTTAAAAGTTTGTGTCTTCGGATGAAACGTTTGCGAAAAGTTTTGTTTGTTTGTTTTGTTTGTAAAAAATCGTGGGGCGCTTGATATTAAATGTTACAATATATGTATAGAATATTGCGTCCCACGCTTTTTTACTAAAGTGAAATATTTTGTTAATACATAACATAACCCAGCAAAAAATAAATGAAGTACTTCTTTATGAACCACTTTTAAATTACTTCCAAGGGAGCTAATGCTTATTTTTAGATACCAAAGAAGTTGTTTCTAATCACATATAAAATGAAGTTTTGAATGACCACTTTGTTTTCAACAATTTCATAACTTTAATTCAAAAACAAAACAACGTGAAGTTGGTTGTATTTGATTTATTTTCTGCAAACGAATTAAAAAAGACGCGTGAAGCTAAAAAGGAGTTTTGTTAAGTTAATTGAATTTTTTAATTAAAAAGTTATATATAATAACAACAATAATAAGAAAGAAGAATAATTAATTTTCGTAAAAGGATGGTAAGGAAACAAAATTAGTTAGAAAATATTTTTGAAGAGAGATGTCACGATAGATACCTAATCATATTTTTTGTTTAGATGCCGCATATTATGGGACTTCCATCAACAAGTCGACTAAAGCAATATAATAAAAAAGCAATATATAATAAAAAAGAAGTCTTCCTTCATTTTGAGGTATTAAAAACCTATCCAAGTGGAATTATAAATCACTGAATAAGCACCACTTCCTAAATCAGAAATTTAACTGCTTTGGAAAAGTATTTAATAACCACATCATATTTGTAAAATCTATTGGATTTGCTTCACCAATAAAAAATCACACCTTATTTTAGATTTTTTTATAGCAAATAAAAAGTCAATTTTATTAGCTTACGGGTTGGCAAGAACAAACCACTTCGCTCCAATGACACGCTAATGTAAAATTCACTACTTTTTGCTCGGAGTTTGAAGTGCTTCGTATCAGTAGTTGTGGTGCTTTTTCCACTTCTTTTTCATCACTTTTTTTGCTGGGAAGTTTTATTTTAATCTTATTCCAAATTAATTAGTCATAATTGATTGTTGGAATTGCTGTAATACAAAGTCTTCATACTTTCTTTCTTCTACTTTTTAGTTCAGTTTGATATTAAAGCGTGTTTTTTAGTTTTTTTTTTAAACTATAATATATTAGTGTTTTTTTTACAACGACATTTTCGTCGTGGTAAAATCTCAAATTAAAACAAACTAACAAAAATATTTATCCATAGACCATAACACATCACAAAAATGATAGTGGTGCTTTTTGGTATTTCTCTTGTTGCATAGTGTAATTATTAATTACCTTGCATGATGAGTACCCCTCTCGCGTACCAACCCCGCCAGTTGTTTAATTATCTTCGTATTTTGTCTTCGTATTTTCTCCTAGCAAATTTGAGGAATCTTACTATTATAGCTTTCCAGATAGCACGTAGCTATTACTTTGCATGGAGAGTACCCATTTCCCCGCACCTATCCTGCCAGTATTTTACCTATCTTCGTATATTGTCCTCAAATTAAATTGTAGCAAGTTGTAAGACTCTTACTATCATGGATTTCCAGATAGCACGTAATTGCTAATTACTTTGTGTGGGGAATACCTCTTCCCTCGCACATACCCCACATGTTTTTTACATATCTCCGTATCTTGTCTGCAAATTATTATCTGAAGACTCTTACTGTCATAGCTTTCCAGATAGCACGTAATTACTAATTACTTTGTATGGGGAGTACCCTTTCCCTCGCACCTAGCCCGCACGTTTTTTACTTATCTTTGTACATTGTCTTCAAATTACCAAATATTTAATTTGAAGACTCCAACTATCATAACTTTTCAGATAGTACGTAATTACTATGTATAGGGAGTACTCCATATCTCGCACCTACCACGTCAGTTTTTCACGTATCTTCGTATCTTACTATCATAACTTTCCACGTAATTACGTAGTTACTAATTACTTTGTATGGGGCGGACCCCTTCCTTCACACATACAACGCATTTTTTTTAGGTATCTTCGTATCTTGCCTTCAAATTAACTCATACTATATATGAAGACTCTTGATATCATAGCTTTCTAAATATCTCGTAATTACTACGAACTGTGTATGTGGGGAGTACCCCCTTCCACGCAGTTTCCCTGGCAGTTTTTTTACCCATGATGGTGTCTTGTCTTCGAATTAGCTCGTACCAAATTTAAGGCTCTTGCTATCATAGCTTTCCAGATATCACGTAATTACTATTTACTTTGTATGTGGAGTACTTCTTTCCTCGCAGCTAACTCGAATTTTTTTTAGCTATAGTCGCGTCTTCTCTTTTAAAATTTACCCATACCAAATTTTAAGGCTTTTGCTATCTTAGCTTTCCAGATATCACGTAATTGACATTTACTTTGTTTGGGTGGTACCTCTTTCCTCGTCGCTACCTCACCAGTTTTTTACTTATGGTCGTGTCCTGCTTTCAAATTGTATTGTTATCGGAACCTAATGCGTATGCAAAGTTTCAAGTTGATCGGACGTCTTGAAGTTGGTGAAAATTACGTTGAAAGTTTTCGTTACATTCATACATACATATAGTTGAAGCTAATAAAATAGTGTTAAAAACAACACTACTTATTTAGATTAAATAAAAATATTACCGGAAAAATTATAATTAAAAAAATTGGAAAGGCAAAGTTGATTGACTTCATTTTTTTTAAGAACAAGATTTGTTTTGGTATTTGGTGTTATGGCTGCACAGTTATTATAATTCAATAGCCAAACCAAAGAAAGAGACCAAGGAGGAATTCCTTTAATTCGAATTCACCCTGTAGTCATCTTCTTCAGAATTGCGTCTGTTGAGTATGTTTTTGTTTCTGCTTCTGCCAATACCAACGTTTATAGTGCAACGTTATAAAGATAGGAAATAATATATTAACACCAACAAAACCTGAAGAAAAAAAATGTATTTTCATTAAGGTATTCTTAATTATACAACGGTAATTAGTATTCAACAACAAAATTAAAACAGAAAAAAAAAATTGGAAATCCAATCAGATTGGTATAAGAACCATTTTTGTATTAGATTAGTATGGTTGAAATATCATGAAATAATAAAAGCATAATGAGTGAATAGATTCAATTGTAGACTTTTCCTAAAGGGGTTGAACGTAAATAAAATCGGTTTGGGTTCTTCATAAAACTTGTGCGATGAAGAACAAGGTATGAAGGGTACAGAAGAGCGGGGTATAACTAACGTGACCAGAAGGTTTTTGCAAAAAGCGGGATTATCAAAAAAATACGACCAAAAAGCTGGATTTTATAAAATATCTTGTGGAAAGCGGGATGTTGAAAATATACTACATTTGTATGATAATATATGATATCGTTATCTAAAATACAAAACCACGTAACTAATAAAAAATTCAAAGTCGCATTGTTATTTAATTATTGCGTATTATATCGATCCCCACAAATTTAATTTTAAAACCTTTATCATGAAAATCAGCCAAATTAAAAACGAACATAAAGACAGTTTACTTCAGTAACTTGAAGTACAAATTTTATTTAGTTGTTCCTCTCTCTTAGAAAATTAAAAAAAAACTTCAGTTAGCGATATGTGCTTAGGAAATTTATTGTGTTACAGGCCTTCAAATTTAAAAAAGTGTATTAAGTTTTAGTTTCATTTTATTAATTATTTTAAGCATACAAGTTAAAAATAATTTTGTTCGGAGCGCATGAAGCATAAACTGGTTCAAATCTGACAAAAATAAAAAAGTTATAAGACAGCCAGTGAAAATATCCATGTCCATACAAAATTGCTTGAATTCTGATTAGTTAAAATAATATTTTCGATCAAAAGCAATTTTGTATAGAAAAAATCATTTTTTCACCTCATGTCTTGTAACTTTGTTTCTTTTTTGCCGAGTCTTAAGAATTTTATGTTTCATGTGTCCGGCACAAAATTAGTTTTAGGTTTTCGCTTTCAAGATTTAATGAAGAAGTTTTTAAATTGAAATTATGAATTTTAGTCGAACTCTATGATTTTTAATCCAAAGATATTTAATTATTCAGGTTTAAGATCGTTGAATTACATTTTTAAAATAATCAAACATTTTAAATGCTACGTCCCAGCAAAAATTATTGCTTGCTGGAATCATTTTTGTAAGGGAGACAACAAAACGGAATCACTTGCAATTGCGCTTTTATAATGCATGATTTTTGTTCGCGTTGAGTCGCTTAGAAGCAATAGTTTCTCTATCCACAAAATGCTTATATTAGTGCTGGAAATCATCAAAATTTTCAGTACTAAAACTGCAAATATGTGGAAAAAATGGTTCGATATAGATTGACGAGGATGATGGATGGACGTGCTCACAAATCGCCTAACGTCATGTTGAAGGCTTACTATTTCTTATCTTTTATTATTAATTTTGTATTTTTACTCACTGTTTGTTATTTTAACTTCAACTAGTATCGAACTAAACACCTTCGAATTTGAAATCCAACGCATCAACCACTCAACCAAAGACACTGCTGCAAGCCGGCAGCACGAAGTTAACATAAGCTTACTCTTACAAATACATTATTTTAAAACTATTTACTTTACGTTATTTTTAAAATGTACTGTTCGTGAACACTTTGTGTGTGTGTACTGTTCGTGCACAGAATCGTAAAACGTATTTTAAGGTTCAGTGAGAGAAGTTAAATCTTAAATACATATGTTGCTTTGCCTATATTTTTCGCATTTTAAAATTATCGTCAAAAGCAATGAAGTGTTCGTGCCTGTTCGCTCGTGCTCTTTTGTAAACTTTAGTGCATATGCAGTAGCATTTTCGAAAGCATTTGTTCTTAAATATGCAATGCATTGCTTCTAATAGCTTTTAGTGCTTCTAAATGTCGAATAGTTTGTGCTGGGGTGCCTTACTTGCCTTCACCACCCTCATTCTGAGAAAAGGTATAACAATCGCTTTGATGATGAGATGGGTTTCGATTTCGAAAATATCATGAGTTGTCATTGTCTTTTCAGTTATGACATGCTTTCAAACTTCCTTTCTCAATAAAAACAACTTAATTTAAAAATTAAATTGGACGAAGTTAAGCCTGAATAATTAAGCATCTTTGGAAATGCTTAAGTTTAGACTTTTGAAGCAATGTGCAAAACTGCACTGTTTTAATTTTTAAATGAATTTAAAACTCAATTAGTTTTTATTCGATTAATACAATCGTTATTCTGGCTAAAAATGAGATATCTATTTTATTCAGACTAGAAATTTTAAAACTTGAAAAAGCTGGATAAGGCGAGATAAAATGTTAAGCCGGGATCGACCTCTTGAAGGCGGGATAGTCCAGCCTAAAGCGGAATGTCTGGTCAGGTTAGAAATAACCATCTTTTCCAAATTTTCTACACACAAATTAATACTCCACTAACTATCAACCAACAATAGCTGATTCGTCAATATTCTTCTATTTTTTCAATAATTAGTTTACTGGTATTTATAAAGTTAATAGCAGGGACTCTATAATAAAAAAAATTAGTAATGTTTTTTTTTGAAGTGGGTCAAGAACCTCCCTTAACCCTGAGCAAGACTGAAATATATGGTTCCCGCCGACCTACTGTCATAGAACAAATGGAACTCTAAATTTCTGGGTGTTGCTTCCAAGGATACATATGAAATTGCTTCGGCAACCTACTCAAGCATCCGTTAGCACCTGTCTAAGAAAACTTTACCACCACTGAAGTGCACTCAGACATGATAAGATTTTTTTTTTCGTATTACGTAATAGTACGCAAAGACTAACATTACAATCGTAATTCCTTACGGAGTCATTTTGTTTGGCTACCAATTGAGTGTAAATTTAAAACCAGGCTGGCCATAAAACCTTCAATTAAGAATGGCCATATCTAATTGTATTAGGTCGTTTTATGAGTGCTAGAAAAAATGTTATATGTACTCGGTTTGCAGCTGGTGAAACTATTTCTTAGGTGGGATCATATACTATAAGCAGTTTGATTTGATTGCAATATGTTCTGGACGTTTAGACAATATGTATATATTTTATATATTTTACGCCTTATTCATAGTACTTATCAAATGTTTATGAGATGTTTATGAAACAAATTTTGTATGGAGTTCTGTTAAAAATTTTTTTTGTATATTTTTTTCATTTATTTTATTTATGAAAAACAATTTTAAAATTTGTTTACAATTTATCCTTGAGATTTCAGCCGCGAAGCTTTGTTGCTTGTCTGCAGGTAAAATACTATCTAGGATTATTAGAGAGTTTAGAAAGTTTAATATGTATGTATATAAATAAGCTTGAGTAAAAAGTAAAATAAAAAATAATAATAATATAGGATTCAGCTAACGAGAAGTAGACTTGGCGGAGTACTGAGCTCGTTGCTGCATAGCTGAGGTGGTATAAAGAGTACGCAGCTTTCCGCAGTTTCTTTTGTAGCTCTTGTATATGTACTTTCCATTTGAACGTACTATCCACATAAATACCTAGGTATTTATAAGTGTTTACTAATTCAATGGTGGTGTTGCATTGATCGTTATTATTGTTAAATTTGTGGTGTACACAATTTATGTCGTGGTATTTGATTTTGATGCTAATTTGTTTCACATGTGGTTGTCTAATATGCATCAGTTTTGTTTTGGATGCATTGATGACCAGACCGTTGTCCGTTTCGTTACGTTATCTAGTTCCATTTCGTTACGTTATCTAGTTGATTTTGTACGATTTTTGTGGCCATTTCAATATTTTTGTTTGTAACTACGATTGCAGTATCATCAGCATATGCATATGTGTTGCAGTTTTGGAGAGTGTTAAGTAAATCATTTGCATATATTAGATATAAAAGAGGTCCTAGTTTGGATCCCTGCGGAACTCCGTTGTTCGATTTGGTTTCATCACTATATGTTTTGTTAATTTTAACACAATATGTTCGTAAATTGAGGTAGTCTGCAAACCAGGACAAGACATTACCTCGTATTGCACTTCTTTCCAAGATCGAAAGAAGTTTTACATGAGGTATTAAATGCATTACTGAAATCAATAAATAAGACTAGACAGTGTTCACCATTACTGAGAGCTCCATTAATTTCATCAGACAATTTGCCAAGTAGTTGATTTATGTTTTTTTGTTTTTGAAACCCGAATTGACTAGGGTGTATTATTTTATACTTTTTTAAAAATGCAATGAGTCTTTTTACAACCATATCTTCTAATACCTTTTCTATCACAGATAATATGGATATAGGCCTATAGTTGTTTACGATATCTTTTATACCGCTCTTGTATGTTTTTAATAATTTTGGTATGATTGACAAATTTATGCTTTGATTTATCATGTTTGTTATTACAAGTGTAAATATTGAAGCGTTATATTTTATATCTTTAAGTCTAATTCCATCAATTTAACCAAAATGTTGAAAACTTCTTCATTCGTTTGTTCAATATACATAGAGTTTGATACAGTTTTTTCTGGGTGGTTCCTTGTTTTTATATCACATGCATGAATTATTTTTAATACATTTTCATTAAAATTTTTTGCGAAATTTGCTAATATATATACAATATCTTGATTTTTAAAATTTTTTATTACTATATCATCAATGTTGCTTAAAGTCTTGCCGTTGATTTCATTTATAAGTTGCCAAGTTACTCGCGGATTGTCTCGATTTTCCACAAATTTTTGCCTGTAGTATTTATTTTTTTCATATATAATTCTTCTATTTGTTATATTTCTAAATTTCTTGTATTCTTGTTCATATATAGGACTATTTTTATTATTTAACCATTTTTTATAAAGTTTATCCCTTTGTTCACAACACTTTACCAGCTCGTCATTAATCCACGGATTCGTAAATCGTTTTTTGTTAGATTTTTCTTTACTTCTGATTTCTCATATATTTCACTGAACTTCTTATAGATATTATTATAGGTATCAATAATGTTGTTTTGGACAATTAAATTGTTTTGCAATTTGTCTCCCGTATGAACTTATTAACTTTATAGGTACTCATAAATGTGCCTTCCCGAAAACATGATGGGGACCTCTGATGATTGTTATCATTATTTGCTGCAACATGTTCGATGCAACAGATGGTAGCGAAGTGATCGGAAATTACAGTTTTAATTATAGCAACACTAACTGAAGTTTGAGCTCGTACTGTTTTAACGATGCAATGATCAATACACGTTTGTGTGTTTTTGCTAACATCAACTCGTGATCATTCATTTATTAAGCTTTGTAATCCATTTGACATAAGCATGTCTCTATAACTTGATACATTATTTTTTTATTAGCATTTCATTAACCTCCATTACGATGTTAGAATAGAGACTGGGAAAGAAGTGATGCTGAAAAATGTACACAGTCCGTTAACCACTTGAAAAAAGTATTTACTCCAAACATAGCTTCTGATATAGTTGAGCTGCCACCAGTTGTCGCTGAAGCTGTCGTTTCTTTGAGATTTAACATTCGGGAACTTGAAAACGCTATCGCTGACTTAAATTCGAAGAAATCCCCTAGGTGCTCACAAAATCAGTAACAAAATGCTTATAGAGCCACCCCATATAGCAAAAAGGATAATTCTGTTCATTTTCAATGCTTTTTTACGAATAGAATACTATCCTGCGGAATGGAAGATGTCATTGATCACTATGATACCTAAGCCCGGAAAAGACCATACTAAAGTGGAATTTTATAGACCGATAAGCCTATTGTCAAATATGTCAAAACTATTTGAGAAACTACTTATGAGTCATTATTTGTGAATCGGACAAGGCAAAAAATTTTTTTGCCGAAATTTGATGTTTGGCATACGTATACTTTTAGTAGATATGAATGGGTGTGCCAAATATTTTTTTGTATGATGTATATTTGTCGAGTTATGGGGTGCTAAAGGGTGGCCGTTTCTGAAAAATTATTTTTTAAATTATTGTTTTAATTATTGTTTCGAAATCGTCTGATCTTTTAGAAAAAATTAAATTTGAAAAATAAATTTTTTGATAATTGAGTTATGAATTTTTATTCGAACTATATGGTTTTTATCCAAAGTTATTTAATTAGTTTGGCTTAAGTTCATTTTTAGTTTAATCTTTCGTTCAAATTATTTTTTATTTAAGAAAGAAATTTCAAAGCATGTGAATATTGAACATTCAAAGAAAAATTTGGATGTACGGAGGGTTGAACTGACAGCTGTTTCGTGACAACCAAGTCTGCTCGTCACAGTCCTTTACCTACACTACCACTGACAGTGGCAACAACACTGTAGCGAAAATCCTACTAATTTTAGTAAGCTCAATTAACAGATCGAGCCCACGAAGGGGAGCTTTCTGCCCCTTTTTAAGAAAGGGTCAAAAAAGACCCATACAGAAAACCGCTACATGGTTAAAATGTTCCATGAAATTATTTCTGGCGGAGTTTTGCATAAAAGTGCTGAGCATACGTAATACTTAAAACGAAAGGCTTATACGATATCTTATTTCGAATCTCTACAACAATGACTAAAAGGTGGGGTTCATGTAAAGAAATTTGCATAACTTTTAAACTTATGGCGATCACATTACCAAACTTTTACGGTATAACGAGGACACCCTACGCTAATTTTTTTAAGAAAATAAAAAAAAATAAAACATGTCAAAGTTTAACAAATTTTATTTTCAATTGGTCATTTTCGGTTTCGCACGTGAATTTTTTTTTTCAAATTTCCTATAAGAATCATTTATCTTAATTTTATTTTTTTCTACTTCGAAACAATAATTAAAAAAATAGTTTTTAAGAAACGGCAACACTTTAGCACCCCATAACTCGACAAATATACATCATAAAAAAAATATTTCGGCAAAAAAAATTTTTTGCCTTGTCCGCTTCACAAATAATGACTCTTATGAGTAAGTTGACACCCCTACTAATTGAGAGTGGATGCATCCCAGGTCATGAGTTTGATTTCAGGAGACAACATAGCACTATCGAACAAACGCATAGACTTGTAAATGTGGTTAGAAAAACATTCGAAGAAAAGAAATATTGTTCTGCTCGCTTCATTGATGTTTCTTAGGCTTTTGATAAAGTATGGCATGAAGGATTAATCTAGAATTAAAACAAAATTTACGCTCTAACACTCACAAGCTATTAGAAAGCTATTTAACTGGACGAAAATTCGTCATCAGGGAAGCCCATTTTCTAAGCACACCTGAGATGATTCAAGCCCGGGTTGCTCAAGGTAGCATTTTGGGTCCTGTATTATACCTGATATATACCTCCGGCATGCCAACAGGCTATGATATTGACACATAAACTTTTGCTGATGATACAGCTTTTCTCAGCGTAAAATAAAAAAGTTTAAATAGTGAACCAATATGACCTATAAGAGGCGGAGCTCTGTACAGAAAAAATTATCACCAAAAATTTTTCAAACAAAAGTTTGTCTAAATATAAATTTAATTTTCAGTAAATGTTCTGTCCATAATCTAAGAGTTGTTTGTTTGACTCTTATTTAGAACGCAAACACAAAAAACAACAAGAAAAACTATGCTGTAAAAAAACAACCCCGATGACGACATACACACAAATAACAACAATAACAATGATAGCAAAAGGTATGCGATTGTACCAAGTTTGTTTACTGAAGACTTTTCAGTGAATAAATTCGTTAATGTCGTTGCGTTAATTCTCATTCATTCTTTTATAGTCTTTAGATAAACATTCAGACTTGAACACATTTAACAAAGTAAAATTTCATAAATGCTTAATGCATGATGATGATGATGACGACCCAGACAAAAATTTTGATTGATATACTTATGTATTAAAGAAAATCCACTAAATATTTTTGTTTAATTAAGTAAACTATTTTGTTTAGTATTCTTAGACTAATCCATATATTATATAAAAATGAGGTGTATGTTTGTTTGTTTGTTTGCAGATTTTTGTTATGGCATCACGCCTAAGCCGCTGAACCGATTTAAATGAAACTTGGTATCTTTTTCGCGGGTTTTGGACCAGGAAGGGATAAAATGGGTCAAAACCACCTTCTACGCATTTGGCATTTGTTACGGCATCACGCCTAAACGGGGAATTCGGCTCCCCACGCATAACTCTGTCATTTGACGACCGGTTCTTAAAATTCATTTTTAGTTTGAAATGGTTTGCTTGCGGCATAGTCCCATAATTTTTTTTTTAAATCGGTGGGGAAATTGGTTCCCTCCCCACATTCCTTAACTCTGTAATTTGTGAACCGATTTTCAATTTTTTTTTGTTGTTAAGGCTTTGCTGCCAGGTTGGTTCCATAACTTTTTTGCGAAAAACGTGGAAGGGGAGAGGGGGAATTCGGGCCACCCACGCATAACTCCGTCATTTGTCAACCGATTTTTTAAATTCTTTTTTGGTTTGAAATGGTTTGCTTACAGTTAGGTTCCATAATTGTTTTTTCAAAATCGGTGCGGGCTATGCCCCCCCCCCATTACTTAACTCTGTCATTTGTCAACCACATTTAAAAAATTTTTTTTGGTTTGAAAGGGTTTGCTTAGTACCATAATGTTTTTCGAAAATCGGTGGGGATATTTTCTCCCACCATCTCCCAACTCTGTCATTTATGAACCGATTTTCATTTTTTTGTGTAATAGGGTTTGCCTAAATTTTAGTCCCATAATTTTTTTTTGAAAATCGGCGAGGAAATTTACTCCCCACATGATTAACGCTGTCATAATGAACTGATTTTCAAAATTCTTTGTTTGTTTGAAAGACTTTGCCTGCAGTTTTATTCTGTAATATTTTTCAAAAATCGATGGGGAAATTTGCTCCCCCTCCCCTTGCTTAACTATGTCATTCGTTTTTGGAAAAGGGGGAGGAGGGATAAGGGAAGTTTGGTCTTCAATACATAACTCTTTCATTTATCAATCGATTATTAAAATAATTTTTTGGTTTGCGGCTTAGTACCATATTTTTTTTATTAATTTTTTTTTAGATCGATGGGGAAAATTGCTCGCCCTCATGATTATCTCTGTCATTTGTGAGCCGATTTTCAAATTTATTTATTTTTTGTTTAAAATGGTTTGCCTAAGCTTCAGACATAATTTGTTTTCGAAAATCGGTGGTTAATTTGCAACACCAGCCACTCATGATTAATGCTGTCATATGTGAAATGATTTTCTAAATTATTTTTTTGTTTGAAAGGGTTTGCCTGCAATTTTATTCTGAAATATATTTTTTAAATCGATAGGGAAATTTGCTCCCTTCATGCTTAAGTCTGTCATTTGTGAACCGATTTTCAAACATTTTATTTTGTTTGAAAGGATTTGCCTGAAGCTTAGTCCCATAACTTTTTTTCGAGAATTGGTGAGGAAGTTTAAGATTAACTCTGCCATAATTGAACCGACTTTCAAAATAGTTTTTTTTTGTTTGAAAGAGTTTGCTTGAAGTTGATCACATAGAAGTGGATATGGAGCGGGTAAATTCGTATCCCGATATATTGATTATCGCATAACTATGCCATTTCTTGACCGATTTCAAAAATTTTTATTTGAAAGGACACAAAAGGGTTGGTACTATAAAAAATTGTGGACGAACACACAATTAGTAGCAGGATACACTATTTGATCTAACGCATAATTGCGTCCGTATAATAATCATTATAATCTGTCCAATTGGATCTTTGTAATGAAATTGGTTTTTTCAGAGTTATTTCGTCCATATTGCTAGACCAGATAGACGCATTAAGGACTTTTCCTCAAAATGTTTAAAGCCCGTGCATCGCCGGGTCGGAAAAAGCTAGCTGTTTTATAAATTCAGACAAAAATATTGTTTGATATGTATCAGAAAATCCAGTAAATCTTTTTGTTTGATTTAGTAATTTGTTTTGTTTACAATTTGTAAATATTTTTAGGCAAACTGTTTTATAGATTTAAACCATTTGTTCACTGAAAAAACACGTTTTTTTAAATGAAATTTTTGAGATATTTTTGTCTATATATACAAATTTGTTTGTAGGTCCGTTCCTAGACAAAATACTTACTCTTTCATTGAACTCCTTTACAGAAAATGAAACTTAGTTTTTTTCTGTGCGAGGGAGCAAACATAAAAAATACTAACAAATTCATAGTATTTTCCCTTTGTTGATATCGGTCAAAAATAATTTTTGCTGTTATTAGAAATGTTACGATGTCACACACTTTTAGTGTTTTTTAAGTTTTAGCACTAATATTTGGTTGGATGTAAAAAATTACCATTGTTTTAAAGAGAATCTTTCTTGGATATCCTACAAAGAATGTATTTTATAACATGCGTGATTATTTGCGAAAACCAAAGATTTGTATATGGGAAAACGGCTTCTTAGTTTCATTATAAATATTCCTCCAACCAATTTTTTCAAATTGCATACATATTTCATTTCAAAACGTTATTATTACTTTTGTCTTAAGGGTTAACTTAGTAAAAATAAATCTAACGTTCACTCAAAAGCTTGGGTGGCATGTTATAATGTCCAGTGGCATAATGTCCATGGACATTACGTCACTCCAAAAAGTGTCATAACGTCTATGGACATTACAACACTTTAAATAATGTCATAATATCCATGAGTGCAGTGGAGTAAGGTCCATGGACATCATGACACTTTTTAGAGTGTCAGAATGTCCATAACTTAATTCAGAAGTAAAAATATTAAAATATATGTATGTAAATTCATTTTATAATTAATACCCCTAGAAATTTAAACATTGAATGATGCAATGTCGAACATTTTTAGTATGAATTGATCTGCATCGATTGCATGATGACCAGAGTTGCCAAAATCTGATGAGGAAAAAATGCTAGATCGTTATGAAAAAAATGCTAGAATATGCTAAAAATATGCCAAAAAAAATATGCTAAAAAAATATACGTGATACAAGAAAGGCAAAGCAACATTTTAATTATGTAATTGCAAAAATAAATATGTATATTAAAACCGGTAAAAAACTAAAAACACTTTAGTCAAAAGCAAAACATTAAGTTAATTTTATTATAACCAAAGATATTTTCATAGCTTAAAGAAAACATAATTTACTGTTTGTCTATGAATCTGCTTTCGCCAGATTATTTGGGCTTAACATACATTCTATGTGATCATCTTCATCAGATCATCTTCAGAATAAACATATATGTTATATTTATGTATTTAAATCACTTATTGTCTTTACCTCTGAGCAATTTCTCCAATATTTTTCTCCCTAATAATGAAAATTTTTCAAATTGGTTATCTGATAATATGATAAAAAATATACTATTAGCATTTTTAGTATGCAAAATCAGATCGAAAACTGCCAGATCTGGCATTAAATATGCTAAATTGGCAACGCTGATGGTGTCAGATAATAAGATCATTGGAAATAAGGTCAATTAATATGCATGTTTTAAAAGTTTGTCTTCTTCAAATATTAGCCGTAATTGCACTATACATTATGCTTACTTAAGTCCCACTTTTCCTTTATGTGTTAGAGTATTTCCAAATGCAGTATTGCAGCTGTATAATGTATATCTTGGACTCTATGTAGTCCCATTGTGTTGCCTGAATATAATACTGAATTTTATTTTGCATCATTGTCATTCATGTATGCTTTCTTAAACAAAATTTTTTCTTGTTTTTAACAAATAATTGTATCCTGAAACTGTAATTAAATTTATTTTTCATGCATTTTACAGATAAAGAAAATTAAAAAAAAAATCATATACTAATCGCATTTATTTAAATGATTGATTTTATACTTTACAAGTGAAAGGGTTAACTAAATGTATAAATTTCAATTTATTTTTAAAGATTTTCAAATAATTAAATATTTTTAAATGCCAGTAAATATGTTCATGACATATGACATCAGTACACAGTATGCAGATAAATAGATAATTGATTTGTTTTTAAATCTTTTCTCTACTTTTACTGATTTAGTTTTTTGTTTTATAAAATAACAAATCTATTTTAACCAATACATTTTCGGCCAAGTTCATTTATGTGGGTATTGGCAGGTTTATGTGTGTTCATTCCTTTCATATTATGTTGCTTTGTATTTAGTACTTTATATGCATATTTTGGAATTTTAATTACATATGTCAGATTAAATAAAGTAAATTGTAAATATGACCAATTTGAATGCTAAGTAGACGAGTAAAATATACACACACAATTTCATGTTTATGGTTGCAGAAATGGTCAACGGGTATTACCAGGGGGCAAAAATAAAATGATTTTATGGAAAATTGTTAACCTTGCAGGCCATCTGTGGAACTATTCGCTAATTTTGAGCTCAAAACACTCGCTTATTTATAGATTTTTGGATCAATTAAAACAAATACACACTTTTTTCGTTAACGAATTCTCTCGAAACATTTTACCGATTCATATCAAATTTATGGAATCGATTTGACAAGAAATACTGGATTAGTTGAAGCAATTTATTTTGAAAAATTTCAAAAAAAATATCTCTCCAACGAGATAGTTCATTTGATTGAAATTTACGGCAATTTGTTCACTCTAGCTGGCCAACATAAGTGAACATGGCGGCCAAGGACATTTAGCAAATGATGAATTAATTTCTAAGCTTTGCAATTTTTGTTATACTTCTTACATTGGTGCTAAAAGGGCCAATGTCAATATTTTGTTGTTTTGAGTTAATTATTGCATTAGGTTTCTGTTCTTACTCTCTTTTATTTTGCTGAAGTAGACAATGTCTAATGTAACCCAAAACAGCTTCACAAGGATTTTGCTAGCCAATGTTGCTATGAACTCATATAGAAAACTTGAACGTAAATTTCCTTTTTCTCAAAAGTGATTGTTTTGACATTGGCCCTTTTAGCACCAAGGTACAGATATTTACTAGCAAATATGCTGCAAACTTTTATATTACAGACGTGCATATATACAGAAACACATATATATATATATATATATATATATATATATATATATATATATATATATATATATATATATATATATATATATATATATATATATATATATATATATATATATATATATATATATATATATATATATATATATATATATATATATATATATATATATATATATATATATATATATATATATATATATATATATATATATATATATATATATATATATATATATATATATATATATATATATATATGTGGACTTTTGACAAAAGTACTAAAGTCGACTCAAGAAAATTTCGAATTTTTATTAACATTAAATACAGATTTTTAATGTTCATGAAATTCGTTTATACTTGGATTTGTAAATTTTCGTTAAAAAACGGAATTAATTGTTCATGAATTGGAGTTCAGGAGCCCTTTAATATAAACAGTTATCAGGTGGGATACATTTTTTCTAGCCTTTAATTACTAAATACACAAGTTAGTATACGATATATTGAATTTTGAACGAAAATGAAAAATTTTTTAACAAATCAATTTCGTTACGTTTTCATGAACGCATTCACAATTATAATTAGATTGGAATTCCGTTTCCAATCCAATTCCGTATAGGATCCTATGAATAGGCAGAATGTTTGAAAATTTCAGCTCATCCCGATTTTTCTTAATTTGCGACCGATCAGCAAAGAATTTAAAAATGCCAAAAAGGGAAAAAATTCAATATGAAACTGTAATCAAAATCACTTAAGGCGTTTTCTTTTCTATAAAAAATTAAGAATTTTACTACTTTTTACTAAAAAGTCGCAATTTGGCAATCCTCTAAAGCAAAAATTTGCCTTCGTAAGTGATGATACAATAATTTATAATAAATTCACTTCCTCGAAAAATGATTATCAGCCTGTTCACAGAATCCAATACGGATTGGTTTTGTATCGATTTCTCTACAAAACCGGTTGCGAAATTTCCGTTGAGAAACGGAATTAATTGTTCATAAATTGGAGTCCAGGAGCCCTTTAATTTATGCATTTATCAGATAGAAAAAATTTTTCCTATAATTACTAAATAAGCAACTTAGTAAACGATATTATGAATTTTGCACGAAAATAAAAACTTTTTGAACAAAGAAATTTCGTTACGTTTTCATGAAGGCATTCACAATTGGAAATGGATTGGAATTCCGTTTCCAATCCATTTCCGTATCGGATCCTGTGAACAGGCAGTATATTGCAAATATTTATTGAAAAGTGCAAACAATGCGAAATTTTTTTTGTAAAAAAGAAAACGCCATTAGTTTTACTTCACTTTCCCTTTTCTTAAAGCGCATACACAAAATTTTTTTGTTTAACACTTTAACGGTATTTTGGCTTTCCTGAAAGTTTTGAAAATTACACTTAAGTTGTTTTCTCAAAAATCCACAGATATATGTATACATTTTTATTATTATCAATCTTTCTTTGCAATTTTTAATTTTGTAAAACTTTTTGGCGAAATGAATACAAAGAATAAAACAAAATATGAAAAGCCCTTTACTTATTGTTTTTCTTTTTTTTTAATTTTACTACCACGAATTTAAAGAAAGAATTGTTTCCCGTTCATAATATATAAAGAAGTACCGGCTAAGTTGTCGAATTTTGACCACCGGGCGATCCTAGTAAGTATAGATAAGCGACTGATCAACCGCCAATTTCGAATGTGGGAAAAAATAAAAAAAAGTTTAAGCAAAATTCTAATCAAGATCGGTTGAAGAGCTGTAAAAAATTGCAATCAATTTTGATGGCAATCATTAATATGGAAATTAATTTAAAAAAATTGATTGCAATCATTTTTATTGAAATGATTTCATGATTTCAAATTGAAATCATGAAATCAAATTTACGATTTTGATTGCAATCAAAAACTAGCAATCATTAACACGAAATCATGTGATGGCAATCAAATTGATTGCAATCTTTCGCAGCTCTGATCCGTTGGCTATGCTTAATTTTAATTTTTTCTTAAACACACACACAGAATGAATGGCAGAATGGCTCTTTAATAGTAATTTGGCTATCCTGAAAATTGTTTAAAATCATACTTCTTTTCATCAACTTTCAATCATACTTTCATACTTCTTTCTTTTGTCAAAAGTCCACAGATATAATAAAATTGTAAAAGGGCCGTGAAAAATTTTATGGTGGTGTAAACAGTAATCAATGTAGAACACAAAACACTAACTTTTGGAATTTTTATCTGTTTGTCTGTAGGTCTGTGAGTCTGTCTGTCTGTCTGTCTGTCTATCTGTCTGTCTGTCTGTCCGCAAACGCATCACACAAACACCACCGAACGGATTTTTTTGAAGTTTTTTTACCTTTATAAAATAACTCATTTCCAAATTAAAACAGAAAAGCGAAAACACGTAATTTTACAAATATAAATGTTGCTGAAAATTAGAAAGATGATTTTGGTTTTTTTTAAACGTTGACAGCACTATTTACTTTGTGTAACGGGAACTTTATGTATTTTACGATATGGCTATGTTCTTTCTAATATTTTGAAAAATTTTCAAAAAGTTGTATACCTAATGAACATATCGTCTATTTATTTTACGTCTATAATCCTACGTCTATACCTAATATATTTTTATCATGAGAAATGTCAAATTCCATATAAGAAAAACAGGTAACATAAAACAAACAATTTTTCAATGTAAAGTTTGACTTTTGTCATGATAAAAATATATCCGGTATAGACGTAGGGTAAGAGAAAACCCTATCAAACCATACGATATTAAAACATACTTTCGGTTTATTTAATTTACAGTATTACTAAGAATACTAGGATATGTTTTGCACTATTGAAAAAAATATTTTCCGGAACAGTTATCTGAACAATTTTTTTGTATGATATTTCAGCCCGTTATCTCGCCGACGAGGAGGAGTTTTTTCCCCTTTTTAAGAAAAGGCAAGAAAACACCTATACAGCGAAGCACTATAGGTTTAAAATATTCCATGAAGTTAAAAATTCTCGTGGAGTTTTACATAAAAGTGCTGTACATTGGGGCTATTTTTCCTACTTGAGAAAAAATGGGCCCAAATAAAAATGGCCCCAAACTAAAAAAAATGAAAAAGCGACCCAAAATTTTTTCATTCAAAGCAACAACAAAATTTTTTGAGGTCATTTTTCCTATTTTGTGGCCAATTTTCATTTTTTATGTATTTATTTGGGGCCATTTTTCAGATTTTGGGGCGATTTTTCATTTTTTAATTTAGGCCCGTTTTTCTTCTTTTTGGACAATTTTTCGTAAAACGTGCTTAGGAAATATTTCTGCATAGTTGGCCTTTGGTCGGGCTTGAGGGTTTTTGCTCTAGGTATATCGAAAAGCGGCTTTGCTGAATAAAGATTCGTGCATAGCCGGCCTTGGCCGGGCTTAAGGGTTTTTCCTCTATGTATATCGAAAAGCGGCTTCGCTGAGTAAAGATTTCTGCATAGCCGGCCTTCTGCCGGACTTAAAGGTTTTTTCCTCTAGGTATATCGAAAAGCGGCTTCGCTGAGTTAAGATTTCTGTATAGCCAGCCTTCGGCCGGGCTTAAGGGTTTTTTCCTCTAGGTATATCGAAAAGCGGTTTCGCTAAATAAAGATTCTTGCATAGCCGGCCTTCTTCCGGGCTTAAAGCTTTTTCCTCTAGGTATATCGAAAAGCGGCTTCGCTGAGTTAAGACTTCTGCATAGCCAGCCTTCGGCCAGGCTTAAGGGTTTTTTCCTCTAGGTATATCGAAAAGCAGCTTCGCGGAATAAAGATTCTTGCATATCGAAAAGCGGTTTCGCTGAATAAAGATTCGTGCATAGCCGGCCTTCTTCCGGGCTTAAAGGTTTTTCCTCTAGGTATATCGAAAAGCGGCTTCGCTGAGTAAAGATTTCTGCATAGCCGGCCTGCGGCCGGGCTTAAGAGTTTTTTCCTCTAGGTATATCGAAAAAATGAAAAATGGCCCCAAACTTAAAAATGAAACATGGCCCCAAAATATAGGAAAAATGGTCCCAATTTAAAAAATAAAAAATGAAAAATGCTGTGATGTAGTCTTTTTCTCGTATTACGCAAATAAAATTGTAGCCATCTGGGGCATTCAAATTAAGTTTCTTTTGGTCACTAAAACCCATAGTAAGCCAACCATTAACATGACCTCTTATTTGAATGTCCCATGTCATATGCTCGCTAGCGATTGTAGTAGATATTTTTTGCGTACATTATTCAGCGGCGGGTTTTTCTTCAGTTTATTTAATTTCAGGTATTCACAGCTTGCAATGGCTCTTTTCACCGTGTGATACTTGCCTGGATAACAGCTTGAGTCCTGATTTTTGGTGCTGAAAAAAAAGAGTTTGATGCAATTCTCAAGATTTTTCTTTTTTCGTTTGGAGTTAAGCGGTTTAAGTCCTCCCTTTGTAATTCTTTCAATAGTTTTTAACATCCTTTATGTATCCCAGCACAGTTTTGTGACGTCGCTCAATTTCCCGCACAATGCCTTGATAGGAATATACTTGCGAACAATAAACATCGATTTTGACTCTTTCGGCTATGTTTAAAATACTTTTTTCCCCCATTTTTCACTAATGTTTATTAAAAAGTAATAATTTTATTCTACAAAAAGTTTAGTTATAAATCATATGCGACTATTTGCAAAACAAAAAAAATTAAGAATAAAAAATGGTTCTAATCATATAAACCGAACAAATTAAATTTTTTGTGTTTTTTTGGATCAGGACCTTTAAGCTACTGTTGCATTCAACTTTAATAACGTTGTGGTTATTTTTCAAATCTTGAGAAAATTCCTTTCCGATAGTAATAACATTTTCTAGTGTCCGTTCAAAGTATTGTAAAATATTTCATAAAATAAACGCATAAGTATTAAAATTTAAACTACTTTAGTACGATTATAAATAGATTATAAATAAATGTGTATAAGTTTTTTTGTGTAAGACTGCCCATTATGTGTTAACGAAAAACAAAAATACTGTTTTTCTTCTCTTCATACAAAATGGCGTGTCCGTAATGTATGCTGTTGATTTTCCACATTAAGAAACTAAAAATTTTTGAAAAAACGAGACTAAATTTATTTCGGTTCTAGAATATTTGCATTTGCTTCTCTTATTTCACACATAAAATATTTTAGAAATATTAGAAATTATAATATTTATTTTTAATTGTTGTTGTCCGAAGGCTTGCGTATTGAGCGTTACGTTTTTTTTAGTACGCTCCATTCTCAGGTCTAGGCCTCACTGGCGTTTCTTAAACGCAAGTTTCTGCTTTTTCAGTTTCAGAACTTTCATTTTTAATACAAAAAAAGCAGAAACGTGTGACTTAGAACGCCACTGTGCTCTGGCTCTCAGTTTATTTATTAAAATTGCATTAATAATATACACTAAAATAAAAGCGTATATTTGTACTTTTAAATATTTAAAAGTTTTGTTAGCTTTATTAAATAGTATTATATTGCAAACCGTTTCATTAATCTAATCAATCATGCTTTTGTATCCAAAAAAATGTATTGAGTGTTAACCATATTTTTTAATTTCATTAAAATTTTTTAGTGACTAACTACGGAGTTTATGTTAAAATTCATCAAAGACTATACATCTAATTTTTTTAAATTCAAAATATAGTGTGTGATCCGCAAAAAATATTGAGTTTGTATAAAAATCTATTGAGCGTTACGTAAAATAATTTTTTAAATATAATTTAATTACAAATTTTAGGAGGATAAAAAATTTAACAGCAGCTGAAGGGTAGAAACGATATGAAAACATTATATGCTTACAAATTTTGGATTTCCTTTGAAAAAATGTCGCCTCTACCGAAGTGTTGGTTGTTTGTTATATTGTCGAAAAATGTATTAGGTAGGTCACATTTTGCTACGAAGAATTATTTGAAATTGACACAACATTTAACATTGTTGGTCGATGTTATTAAAATTAATCTTACTTGAAAGAAAAGTTAGTCGCTCATGTATAAATGTTTGTAAAGAATTAATTTAAAAGATAAACATTTTTTATTTTTCCATGTGAACCCAAGTCAAAATTGAAAAAGTGCTCATAACTTTTAATTTCGTCCTGCGATTATTATATATTTTTTGTTTTTAGAGAGTAGATATATGATGCTTTCAACCCCAGTACTGATTTTTAGTGGTGTATTTTTTCGCTAAAATCATTTCCATAACAACCGCGAAAGCAAATGTGATGCTCCATGCAGAAAAATATAAAAAAATCAATATCAGGATTCATTGAATGAGGCGGAAACTATAACAAAAATCCTATCTTCTCATATTTCATTTCGTTATATTGGTAAAAAAAACAAAAAATGTACGTTTGGGTGTCGCTATGGCTGACTGGTAGCGATGCTAACCTCTCAGTCCAAAAGTCGTGGGTTCGATTCAGGCCATTGACTCTGGGTGCTTTTCGCAAACAAGTTAAATCGCTTCGCGGGTTGTGTTTGTTAAAAAAAAAATTGGGAAAAATGTTGATCATATGTTTTCATACGAAAAATTTACAATTAACCAATCATAACTAGCCCTTGAAAGTATGCTGTAATTGTGTACGTTCTTAAAAAACCCCAATGTGTTTCTTGTACATTCCACACGAAAAAAGTGGTAGTCACATTCAGCCGTGTCACAGATTTCGTTCGGATTGGTTTTGATTTCGTAGTTGTCATACCGACAAAGGTACATTTTTGGTACTTTAGATTCCGTTTATGTATTTTGTATTTCGTTTTTACAATGATAAAGTTTTTATACCTTGAGGCCTTTGTTTACTCTTGTTTTTAGATGCAAAGCTCACATTAAGCTTTTTATTAACATGGAAAGCTCATGACCAAATATTTATTTAACGCTCCTAAAATTTATGCACGTTTGTTAGTATTTACTGCAAATGAAGTCAGTAGAAAAGTGTTTTTCAATTCCACTTTGAAATTTGAAAGTGGTTTGATTACGAAGAAAATTTTCGTTTTTCGTTTTCTGAAGAAGAAATTTACGGAATTGAAACCACTTCCGATCGGAATGGTATTCTGTGACATGGCTGATTACTTCGTATGAAGACTCAAAATGTTGTAGATACATTTCATTTGTTTTTCGCAAAATAAATAGAGTACTACTTCTGCAACAATTGTTCGTGATCAATTCATGTAATTTTTTTTTAATATGGACTTTTGACAGCACTTCGCACGAAATGATGAACAGAGTAAAGATGTCAGACAATCTGATTTTGTTGACAGACAATCTTATTTGGTTCGTGTCGTGTTGAGCAAACTTGACACGAAAAAACACTAAACGATTTTCAGATTAAAATATATATGAAGGCAGAAGCTTGCTGCACAAGATTATTGAGCGAAAATCTTGATAAGTTACTGTTTCTCAACAAAAATATGTAAATAAAAATACAAATAGAACATGAAACGTTAAAATAGAAGAAAAATATGCCTTTGAATATAAAAAAATTTTGTTTTTGTATTTGATTTCATGCGTGTTGTGTCGTGTTTTGAAAATTTTGGGCGTACGTGTTTCGTACATGTTGGAAATCCGGGATTCGTGTTCGTGTCGTGTTGGAAAATGTCGACACGCGCCCATCTCTAGAACAGAGTACCATGCTTAAAGCAAATTTTTTTTTTTGCAAATTTGAATAGAGCTTTACACGCTGAATGATAGTCAAAAGTTGTTTAGCTCTCAGTCTAATAGAGTATATAAAAAATAGTATCAAAAAAGCCTCTTAAAAAATCCAAAATTTTATAAGATTGAAAAAAAGAAGTTATCCCTACAATTTAAAATATCGACTTTTTTGTAATAAGAGGACCATAATACATAAAAACTGTTGTAGTTCTTATTTTGCTTCATGTATAGTGTTATTACACATCTTGCACTAAAAGTTGACCATTTCTGTGACCATTATATTTGCACACATATCTATTATATATATTTATATTAAACGTACTACTTAGTTAGTTCGAGTGTGTTATGCATGTATAGAGTATTATGTTGTAATGTTTTGTGATGCTTATATTTTAGCATGAATTAGTTTCAGTTAACAATGATTGATGTCAAAATGCTGACAACATTTACATACACACATTTACCTTCATTGAAATATATATGTACATATGTAAACATATGTGAATCAACGCTATTGATCTTTAGAACAGGGCCTCTTATTATTGCAAGAAATAACACTTTCTGATGAAAATTTGAAAAGAATAGTTCCATTAATATTAACCAAAAATTCATCAAAATATTTTAATGATATTAGCCGAACATTTCAGAACATCTCAGATAATCAGGTATGTGATCCAAATCGATTTTGAAAACGAAGCAATTTGAAAGGCCATTTTTAATAAATTTTTCATAAAATTTTTGTAATTTGTGATAAAACTATTTTGAATAAAGAAATATTCCTATAATATTTGTTGTATGTAGTTCTTTTTAATAAAAATCAGCTTTTAAGATGCATTCGTTTTCGAAATCGATTTCCATCACATATTGGAATAAGACGCTTTTAAGAAAAAAGCCAATGATCAAACAAATGCCGCTGACCTAATGAAAACAGCAGTGAATAATGATACATATAATTTAAGGGTACCCACAGTCATTCGTTCTATATAAGGAGTAAACAAATTTAAATTTAAATGCTTCTAAAATGTATTACATTCTGAGATGATTTGTGTTGTAAGTTTTCATTAAACCCTTAAATATTGCAATACAATTTTTTAAGATTTGATGCAGCAATATAAGATTTCAAATGTGAACAAATATCGTGCAAATATATTACTCATACGTACCGTGACCAAATGTTATTTGTAAAAGCCGCCCAAAGTGGTTCCAATTAAAAAAGGGGAATATGTAAATGCGTATCTTTGAAACTAGCGATCCGATTACAAAGCGATGTATATAAAACTCATAGAGGAGTACCTAGGCTTCAGCAGTATTTAAATTGGGACCACCCTATTGAAGCATACGGTAAGCTACAGAGCGTCAAATTTGATTAATCGGGCATGAAAATCGTTATTGGTCTCATAACTTTTACAAATATTATACGATTTTAATGAACTTTCAACTTCTTATACAGTTTATGAATAGATAAAGCCAAAACAGTTTATTTCATTCAGATATCTTTATTATTTTCAAAGATAGTTGGCTTTGAGTCTTAAAATATTATTTTATGGTCTTGACTTTGTCCCCTATTTCGTAAATATATCCGGTAATAGCATAGCCGAAATTAAAAAAAAAACAAATATTTTATGAGTTTTTACACAATCCTTGATAGTATGCAGAATTTTTTTAAGTTATCTCAATTTATGTAGTCGTGAGAAATATGTGTAATAGTAGATACTATTATATTACTCATACGTATACAATTTGGCTTAAAAAATTGGAATTCGCATTTTATTCATATAATTTTTTGGAATTAAAAATGCATAAAAAAATTCCCTTCAATATATCGTTAAAATTTGGAATACATAGGAAGGAGGATTGCTATGTTTTTAATAAATAGTACAGCAATAGAAATTTAAAAATGAGGTTTAATACTATTTTCATGCAGTTAACTAAAAAAATCTACTCTCCTGGTCACATTTTTGAGCTGGCGAACACTGGGTTGAAATATAGGTAAAGCGGGGATGAATTCAAGGAAGCCCATTATTATCGATATTTATATTATACAACAATACATTACCCAGCAAAACTTAACATCTAATCCGTATTTGAACAACTTCCTACACTCATTAGTTTGTAGCATTATTTACATTTAAATTCTATTTCCAAATTAAAAATTGTAAAAGCAAGCAACTTCAAATATGACAAACATAAATTAAAATAAAATATATGCATTAGAAAAAAAAATTGTTTAATAAAATCAATCATCACGCATTAATGGAAGTCTTACTAGTTGTCGCGGATCCAGAAAATAACAAATGGACATTCTACTTTCGGAATATGCAATTAAAATACCAGTTTCGAGCGCTGCTAACAGCAATCTCTATATATTGTATATGGATGTAAGTATGTAAGTACTACATAAATTTAAAAAGCTTAAGATGGATCCGCGACAGCTTTGAGCGAGACAACAAAAAACAAGTTTGTGAGTGTTGGATTATAAATCAGATAGGGAAATTTCGGCAAAGACTAAAATTGAGTCACAATAAAAAGAATGCATGGCACGGATTAAAATAAAAATTCTGGTATTCTATTTGCTGGCAAAAATTAGTTAAATAGCTGATGTTTAATTGTAAAAAGCATCCACCTTCATAGGTGGTAAAAGTGAACAAGAACGCTGATGAGACTGTGTAGCGGCCTGTCGAAATCAGTAGTACTGATCCGGTCTGCTAATCTGATTTAAATATTCCAACACTCCACTCTTAATAAAAATAATTTGAATTTACATTAATTCAAAAATATTGAACTAGAAAGCCGAAATAATAAAATTTTCAGACATATACTTATTCAGTTAAAAAAAAAAAAAAAATTACGTAAAAATAATTTATAGACTATCCCCTATATTCATAAATAAATAAAATGTATTAGAAATCAATTTTAAGAAAATTTTGTAAGAAAAATTTGACATAAAATACATTTCAAGATCATTTTAAATTCTAAGAATATGGGGGTATATTTTTTTATTTAAAAGATGATTTGAACTAATTTTAGGTATTATTATCATCATGATCGTTATCATCATCTCTGCTATCATGATTGTAATCATCACTATCGTAATCATTGTCGCCTTCTTCGGATGAATTAATAACTCCAATGCCAACTGTGTATATTATACCCTTCACCAAAAATGGAAAGGTTCGACATTCCGTTTGTAATTTCTACAATATTAATTTCCGCTCAATAAAGTATATATATTCTGAACCCTTATATATATGATAATAGATTTAACGCTGTCCGTCTGTCCGTCTATGAGTCTGTCCGTCTAAATAAATAACTGAGAAAATGGTGGCACTTTTACGAAGACCCCACATAACCTAAAGACTTGAACTTTTGACTACTTGTTTGAATTTATTATGTATGCGAATCATATAGAAATTATCAAAATTGGTTCATTAATAACTGAGATATCGTTAAAATCGATTTTAGTTCATTTTAGTTAATTTTTTATGACTCCCGAAGTCTTAAGATCATATATAGTAAAATTCTATCAAGTATAGTTTTAAGAAGTTCTATAATGAAATTTATGCAAATCAGTCCGTAAATGGCTGAGATATGCCCAAAAAGAAAGAGAAAATTTGCAAAAATAAACAGGCGGTTCTCGACCTTTTATATAAATATGGGCTGGTGATTTAAGTGACCGACCTTTCGGCTACTGAGGCTTGCTTGGTGAAGTTTTGTATTTACTTAACTTAAACTGCTTCTTTTTTCCAACAGTTATAACAAAAAGGAACTTTGATGTAATTATGCCAAAGTCCCTTTTTGTTTAATTAAATGGTTTTATGTATTTAACTTTAGAGTATATATATATATTGTCAGCCAACTCGATATGGGTATTGGGTACTAGAGTGCAGTACATCATGAAAAAGAGTGCAAATCCCAGATACAGTCCGAAAGAAAATGCCTGATCATATAGTTTTGACAGGAAATCAAGTAAACAAAGTAAACAAATTAAAAATAAAATATGTAAAAGTGCCGAATCTTATATATATCCTTCACCAACGAATGGTATATATAATATAGAAAATATAGAAGCCCGAATCTTAACAAATTAGCTGACCTAAGTCTGGGAATGTATAAGTAGAACATTTTGTATTAGCATTGGCTTAAATAAAAATTTCCCCACAGCACCAAAACTCTACTTAGTTGTACAAAAAGTATATTACAATTTTCTTTTACATTTTAAACATTAATTTTTTGATTATATATTTACATCTAATTTTGCATTAATTAATGAAAATATAAATAAAAAATCATTAAAGCTCAAAAAATATTGATTTTCTAAACATTTAATTGCAATTTTTCTATTTGTTACCAACAAATTTTATCACAAATAGCTATTTTATTGGTTTTAATTATTTACTATTAATTTGTTTACTATAAACTATTTTTCTCCTCCTAATTCTAATATCTAATATCTTATAAAAAAACGTATTTTGGCATTAAAAAAACCATAAAAAAAAATAAAAAAAATAAAAGTTTTAGCCGCCGTGATTTGAACCGGGCTCCTGCGAGACGAAAATATGCTACAACTTTTATTTATTAAATGTTTTTTAATGTTAAAATACTAATTTTTCATAAGATATTAGCTTAATCTAAATTCCCTAATCTTAGACAGCGATTTTAAAATTCTCCTTTGATCACTTGCCAAAACCGAGTTGTTATACCGTGTGGGAACAGATATATGTACATCATTGAAACGCAGCCCATCAGTGTGGCCGTATCTAAAAATATTTTGCAGATAAATCAGGTCAAAATTAATGCAAAAAAATGCTATAATAAAATTTAAAAAGCTAAGAAATAATGCTAAAATTTTTAAAAGATCATTTTTTATAGCATTTCTTCATAGCTCGCTTATTTTTCATAATTTGCCCCTATTTTCTGGCAAATATTTGATTTTATTCGAGTAAAACAAGAATAATTCAAAGCCAATAAAAAGAAAAATTTTCGGAGCTATCAAAGCATTGTTGTTATTTTATATTTACAACAACGTTTTTACGACGATTCCAAACAATTTCATTACGCGTGCAATACAGAACAGGCCGGCATATAATACAATGACTGCATGCTATTGGTTAATTTTCAACACAAAAATTCAAGTTTAAACTTGTCTGCATTTTTTACTTTAGCGAAATTCGGAGTATATAATCTATTCTTAAGAGCACGAATATTTTTAATTTGTAGCCGTCTAAATTTCTGTATCGACCATTTTTGTGAAATTCATCATACTCATTTGCAGAGATTATGTTTCCTCTTCGCAAATATATATCTAATAAAAACGTATTTTTCTGTTGCAATGAATGAAA
Organism: Panzeria rudis; assembly: GCA_956483635.1. Classification (NCBI taxonomy): domain Eukaryota; kingdom Metazoa; phylum Arthropoda; class Insecta; order Diptera; family Tachinidae; genus Panzeria; species Panzeria rudis. The sequence goes on along the minus strand of OY101448.1, from coordinate 74,373,185 downwards.
AATATATTTTGGTCTTAAGTGTCCTAAAAATTTTATTTAGTTTTTCTTATTTTTCCACAGTAAGGAGTTCAAAATGATATTTGAATATGTGTAAAAGTTATAGACATTTTGTATTGATAACTAACGAATTATTTGATATGAAAAACTTATAGACCACAACAAAACAGCTGTTTTGTATGTATTTTACTTGTAGATTTGTAACTTGTAGTTTTGAGAAATGGGCCCCAGGACACAATAGTTCAGTTCTGGGGCCTGTTTCACTAAACTACAATTCTACAATGTAATTGTATTTTTATGAAACACAACTATTCACAAGTTCAGAATTGTGAACTTGCAGCTTAGCAAAGTAGGCCCCAATCATATCAACTTTGTTTATGCCATTTAAATTGATTATTTTTTCTATGAGAGTTTCATATAATTTCATATTTATTGTGAAAAAAAGGCAAAATAAACAATTAAATAATGCTAAACTGCTTAATGGAAAATTTGCAGCTAAATCAAAATAAAAAATGATAAATCTAGCTGCAAAAATGCTAAAATGGCCACACTGCAGCCCATACCAAAATTGTGGAAATTATCTCACACACATTCTTCACACGGACTCTTATGCTCTTCCTTTAGTCGTCGGTGAAACCACCGACCAACCAGACGCGACATGAACAGCAATATATTGCCTACTCACTCTTGACAGACTGGCGTTAAAAAGAGAAATAAGAAAGTATTGGTGTTCAATTTTGTTTTGTTTTTCGCATGCATACGTAAGATTTGCAACACTTTTATTTGGATAAAATGAGACAAGAACATATAATTGTTGTCTCTTTCTCAAACGGCTGCCCTCAAAATATGCCCCCTTATCGTGGTTGGCGTTTTTGTGGCGAAAATCAGGCGTTTTGTACTAGATTAAAGAAAAATGTTGCTTACTTCCTTTAATATACTACAAATTGTCGAATATGAAGTCGAAAAACGCCAACCACGATAAGGCCCCATGGGCCTTTGGCCAATTTTTAACTGTCAAAATTGTCGTGTCTGGTTGGTCGCTGATGAGACAGCGACGAATGCACACGCGGCGGATGCTTACACATTTTTTTTGTATTTTTTAACCGACTTCAAAAAAGAAGGAGGTTATCAATTCGTGTGCATGCTCTTTTTTTACTTTTTTATGTTTGTACACGTATAACTCTGTCATTTGTATACCGATGTTTAAAATACTTTCTTTGTTGGAAAGGGTTTGCCTGCAGTTTGGTCCCATAATTTTTTTTCGACAATCGGAGGGGGGAAATTTGCTCCCCCCATGCATAACTCTGTCATTTGTGAACCGATTTTCAAAATTCTTGTTTTGTTTGAAAGGGTTTGGCAAAAATTGGCACCAAAATTTATTTGTTGAAAACCGGAGGGGGAAATTTGCTCCTCCCCCCCCCTAATCCATAACTATGTCATTTGTGAACCGATTTTCAAAATAATTTTATGTTTGAAAGGGTTTGCTAGCAGTTTGGCCCAATAATTCTTCTTGAAAATTGGAGGGGAACATTTTCTCCTCCCTCCACTCCCCCCAAATCCACAGCTATGTAATTTGTGAACCGATTTTCAAAATTCTTGTTTTGTTTGAAATGGTTTGACAAAAATTGGTTCCAAAATTTTCTTGTTGAAAATCGGAGGGGGAAATTTGCTCCCCCTAATCCATAACTCTCTTATATTTTAACAGATTTTCAAAATTTTTTTTTGTTTGAAAGGGTTTGACAAAAATTGGACCCAAAATTATTTGTCGACAATCGGAGGGGGACATTTGCTCCCCCCATGCATAACTCTGTCATTTGTGAACCGATTTTCAAAATTCTTGTTTTGTTTGAAAGGGTTTGGCAAAAATTGGCACCAAAATTTATTTGTTGAAAACCGGAGGGGGAAATTTGCTCCCCCCCCTAATCCATAACTCTGTCATTTGTGAACCGATTTTCAAAATAATTTTATGTTTGAAAGGGTTTGCTAGCAGTTTGGCCCAATAATTCTTCTTGAAAATTGGAGGGGAAAATTTTCTCCACCCTCCACTCCTCCAAAATCCATAGCTATGTAATTTGTGAACCGATTTTCAAAATTCTTGTTTTGTTTGAAAAGGTTTGACAAAAATTGGTCCGAAATTTTTTTGTCGAAAATCGGAGGGGGAAATTTGCTCCCCCTATTCCATAACTCTGTTATATATTAACAGATTTTCAAAATTCTTTTTTGTTTGAAAGGATTTGACAAAAATTGGTCCCAAAATTTGCTTCCCCCCCCAATCCACAACTCTGTTATTTGTGAACCGATTTTCAAAATAATTTTATGTTTGAAAGGGTTTGCTAGCAGTTTGGCCCAATAATTCTTCTTGAAAATTGGAGGGGAATTTTCTCCACCCTCCCTCCACTCCCCCCCAAATCCATAGCTATGTAATTTGTGAACCGATTTTCAAAATTCTTGTTTTGTTTGAAAAGGTTTGACAAAAATTGGTCCGAAATTATTTTGTCGAAAATCGGAGGGGGAAATTTGCTCCCTCCAATCCATAACTCTGTTATATTTTAACAGATTTTAAAAATTCTTTTTTGTTTGAACGGGTTTGCTAGCAGTTTGGCTTAATAATTATTTTCGACAATGGGAGGGGAAATTTCGTTCCCCCCTTCGCCTCCCCCAAATCCATAACTATGTCATTTGTGAACCGATTTTCAAAATTGTTGTGTTGTTTGCAAGGGTTCGCTAGTAGTTTGGTTCCACAACTCTTTTCGAAAATGGGAGGGGAAACTTACTCCCCCCATGCATAGCTTTGTCATTTGTGAACCGATTTTCAAAATTGTTCTTTTGTTTGAAAGAGTTTGACTACAGTTTTGTTCCATAGTTTTTTTTGCTGCAAACCCCCCTTGCAGGTTGGTACCATAATTTTTCCCCTTCCCCCGAAATATTGATTATCGCATAGCTCCTCCATTTATGGGTCGACTTCCAAAATTCTTTTTTTGTTTGGAATGGTTTGCTTAGAGCTTGGACGCATAATTTTTCTACGAAAATCGGTGGGGCAAGTCTTCCACGCCTCCACCCAAAATATTTATTAGAGCACAATTCCTCCATTTGTATACCGAAGTCGGTTTTTTTGCCAGAATTATTCCTATACATATCTTGGGCCATTTATCATTCTTATCAAAAAGGACAAAAACTAAAAATGGGCCCCGAAATTGGGAAAAATGGCCCCAAGCTAAAAAAAATAAAAATGGTACCAAAAAAGAAAAAATGCCCCCAAATTAAAATATATAAAATGAAAAATAGCACCAAAATAGGAAAAAATGGCTCTAAATATTTATTGTAGTTTTTAATTAAAAATATTGGGGCCATTTTTGATTCTTCTGTTTGGGGCCCCTTTTCCTCAGGAATGAAAAATGGCCCAAAAATTTTTTAATTGACAAAAAGAAAAATTTTTGGGGCAATTTTTCATAAAGCCGTATTATTAAAGGCAAAAAACTAAAAAGTAAAAACTACTGCGTGTTTTCAAAAAGAGAATAAAATTTTACGTTTAGGAATTTATTTAGCAAACAAAAATGTAATGCAGCATCATATTTTAAACGCTTGACTTTGTGTTTGCTGGGAAAACTCGCTTTCGTCACTAATACTGTTTTAGTTAGTACGTGTGAGTACATATGTTTGTGGGTAAAAGAGTGAAAAACTCCATGTGATATGCTTTGCCGGTTCCTAATTTACATGCAAATTATTCACGAAATATCTATGCAATAATTTCGAAATAACTTTCTTAATTACTTTTTATATAAAACATGAACAACTTTTGCATATATGTATGTAGCTATTAAGGAATAAAGTATTTTGTAATACATACATGATTTATTCAATTGAGATTTTTTACCAAATTAGAATAATATTTTTGTTTAAAAATTAGCCCCCATATGCATAAAAAATTAAATGAATTTGAAATCTATTTTAAGAAAATGTTAAGAAAATTTTTAAATAAAATACACATCAAACTCATTTTAAATTTTATGAATATGAGCGTAAATATGTATGTGTAAAGACAAACAAAAATTTTTTTTATTTAATGCTGAAAATACCCAGCAAACAATTTTTGCCGATTTCGGTACGAAGTCGGTCACAAAGCCTAGGGAAATTCTAAAGGAGTTCCCGACATATCTTATAAATGTCGGAAAAATGACTGACAAAACATCAGAAAATTTTCCGATTTATCTGACACCTTTTACGTCCTGGCGTATTAATGTCAGAGAAAAGTCGGAGCTCAAGTTAGAAATTTATCAGAAATGTCATTTAAAATTCACCATGCATTGTTGTGCTGCTTATGCTAGCTCATCAGAAAACATTTACCCATATTTTATAAGTTTAAAAACTCAAATATTTGTGTACATATTCTCAAGAGATAGATGAAAAAAAAAATAAATTTCTTTAGAGATAAATGAGAATTATAACGAATACTAAAATCAGAGTATATGCAAAAGTGAGAAAATGTGCAGGCTGTTCTGTTAAATGTCTTAAAGGAAATTAAATTGCGTTCGGATAATGAGCAGACTATTCTGATATTAATAGGATAATATTTCAGAAAATGTACAGAAACGTCGTACCAGAAAACTGCGTTCTGCTCCGCCAATTGTCTGAATAAAAATATTTTAAAATTTTTTTTATCATATGGGTTAAAACATATAAAACCAACCAACAAGTTTTCCTTACCCCTTTCGATGTTAATAAAATTTAGTACGAATGATGTCTCTGGTAAAACTACTTTTAGTAAAAAATCTAAGCTAACTATTTTGCCTATGTTGCGACTTTATTTACTCTATTAATTAAATGTTACAAATACAATTACAAATTATATCATAACTTAATTTAAACGAGACTAGTAACAAAGACCTTCACTCATCGTAGTGAAACAGACCAGAGTCTATGGTGGGAATCGAACCCAAAACCTCCATACTGATAGGTTAGCCGGAAAATGGAAAAATTCACCACCAAGTGTGAATCTGGGACTCGAAATAGTTAGTCAGCTATTGAGAAAAATGTTACACAATAATAGTTTTTTTAATATTTATTTTTAGCATAATTTATCATGTTATTGTGTAAAATTTTTCTCAATAACAGGTGATCTGTTTGGAGTCCCAGATTTATACTTGGTGGAAGTAAAGAGAAGAAGTCCATCATCAACATATATATATTTTTTTTAAGAATTATGCAAATAAAATTTTTCGACAAAATCACCCGTGAACATAAGGTTATTTAAATTTGACCTTTGAATATTTCAAAATAAAACCGTGACACAAATCATTTTCAAAGGCATTTTGTGCACCTTAATATGACACCTCAATGGAATATCTACGATAAGTATTTTAAAATATATATATATATAATTGTGTGCAGTCAGTTTGATAATTTTTTTAAAAATATTACCATTTTCAAGTCACTATATTTCGCGAACCATAAAAATAAGTGATCCAAGATTTTTTATTATTGCTAGTTATGACATAGACATCATTCGTACCAAATTTTATCAAGATCGGAAGATTAAGACCCAACATGTTACTTCTGTTGTTTGATTATCAAAATTTAAAATAATATACATATTTTATATTGTTTAAGCTTTTTCTTAATAACTCATGGCCTATTTCGAGTCTAAGATTTATACTTGGTGAAAGTAAAGAAAAGTACTTCATCATCAATATATCTTTTTTGAAGAATTTTAAAAATTCAATTTTTAAGAAAATTGCAAGCGAACATAAGGTCCGTAAAATATGACTTTGATTTGATTTGAAATTAAAACACATGTCATTTCAAGGGCGATTTTATACCCTTTCATATGACACCCCAGTGGAATATCTACGATAAGTAGTTTTAAATATATACATAAGTTAGTGAAGTCAGTTTAGTAAATTTTGGATGAGTTTTCCAATTTTAAAGTCGCAAAATTTCGGGAACCATTTAAAATAGCGTTGGCACTATGCGCCCACGACATGGCGTAAAAGCAATTAATAATAATAATTTAAAATAGCGAGCTAAGATTTTGCACTAATAGTAGATTTGCCAAAAGCATCATTCATACTAAATTTTATCAAGATCGGAAGGTCCAAAATGTTACTTTTATTAGTTGGTTTTAAATATATAGTATAATATCAACATGCTACCTTGTTCGCTTTAGCAAACCCTTTCATTTTTAACTTTCGTAAATTCTTATGTGCCCACAAAGAATAATAGCTAAAGTCGAGTTAGGACAAAGTTGAGGTATTACTACCACTGTACTCTTTGCATTCAAGTGCACCCCCACTCAAAAGTTTATCATTGTCTTTCAAAAAGTTAATATTTTATACCTAAAAATCTAAGCAACCAAAGTCGATATTCTGCTTTTAAGATTTTGGAATAACAGCCTATCTCAAGTTTGTTCAAACTAATTTTTTTAAATAGTCTCTTAAGTAGAGTTAGGATTTTATTCCAAACCGTGCCGTGAGTGTATTCATACTTGCAAAATCCACCTAGTTCAAGTTTGGCCATTACTCTGTTTGCTAAATTGATATTTTTTAACTGGGTTTGGTTGTTAGGATCGAGCTTACTCATTATTGAGTTATTTTTGAACAGTTTAGCGAAAACAATAGGATTCCATTGCCACTCTTTGGGCATAGCTTATGTAGCTTATATTTTGCGGCGTAAGAGATAAGCTTTATCTGTAAATTTCAGTAGATCGATAGCCTTTGAAAGTTAGGTTAGAATTACTATAATCTTAATATACTCGTTAATAGGTTTACTAGAGGCCATGAACTTTTAGGCCTTATAGTCCCCATGGTAGGTTTGTTAGTACATGTACGTACGTAGGCTATGTGAGAGTATGAGAGGAATAATATAAACATATTTATAGTATTTCGTATTTTAGAGATACTATCATATTTATTTATGGACATAAGCCTCAACTAAAATATAGTATATATATTAGAACATGTGCATTTTCAAACAGTTAGGTACATACTTGAAGGAAGCCAGGAGCCAAGTGTCTCCAAGTTATCACTTTTGTCAACAACTTTGGTGACTTTTTGGTGATATTGTCAACGAATTGGCTACACTTTTTATTTTGCCTTTAATGGGAAGAGAAGTTTTTGGCAGCTACAGAACGATTTTTTATCCTCCCATTTTGTTGTGCTGAAAATAAATGGGGCTGCACGCTAAATTATAAATTTTCATAAAAAATCTAATTTCACATGTGTTGACTTAGAATCATTAAAATGCACTAGTGAATCTCTGGTGCCATTGTCTCATTGTGGTGACATAAGAATCACCTAGTGTATAGTGAGGCAATAGTTCCTAGGTAACTAGTGGAATCTCAATGACAAGCACATGCTAAATGTCTATAGCAGAGAACATTGCCTGGGGTACAATTAGTCAGAAGTACTGGGGACAAAGTCAATAGTGAATCAAAACAGTTTTACTATCGACATTTCCTTCAGGGATCATATAATAAGACAGATATGCATGTATAAAAGCATACATACATATACATAAGTTAGTGAATAATAAAGACAACAATACAGAATCATATCCCATATACATACACAAGAGGTTCGGATTTAAAGTACTTATGAAATATTAAAAAAACACAATAAAATAAAATTCCAATTAAAATTTTAAAAATCAGCAGACGGCAAACTGTGCTTTTACATTTCAAATAACAGCAATTCCTTGAAAAATCAATCACTTTTTGATGATATGCCTCCGATTTTGAGAAAACTTTGAACGTTTGTTCAATCAAGTGTTTTGAGAAAATTTTGACTTTTTTTTTAAATTGAAAATTCTGAAAACTATTCCTAGATCCCAATATTCAATAGTTTTTTTTTAATTCAAAAAGTATTATCTTATAATATTAAAGATAAGCAAGGACTAAAAAATAATTTTTTTCCTAAAAATTTTCTTTAATTTTTTTTTAAATTAAAATAAATTTTTGTTTATTAAATTTTTAAAAAATTGCATCTATATATTTTTTTAATTTTTAGTAGAGATAGAACATTTTGTTTTCTACTAACCATAGAAATTTCAAAATGGTCACAAGTCTAGTTTTCGAAACATAAGAGAAGGAAAGAATTTTTGATATGTCAGAACTTTTGTTCTAGTAATGATAATTGAAAAATTATCATTTTATAATATTAAGGCCTAAGTAAGGACTACAACGTACTTTTTTAAAATTTTTCCATAAAAAATTTTTTTATGAAAATAAATTTTTGCTATTTAAATTTTAAGAAAACTTCCACTTTAATTTTTTCTAATTTTTTGTGGAGAGATATCACATTTTTTTTGTTCTCTATTAATCCTATAAGGTTCAAAATGGTGACAAGCCTATTTTCCGAGTTGCACATAAAAATGGGTTTGTATGTAATCTGTAGCTCCAAACTAGGTTTTCCACCATTTTGAAACTTCTAGAGTTATTAGAGAACAAAATTTGCTAAAAAAATTAAATGGGCATTTTTCTTAAAATTTAAAAAACAAAAATTTATTTATATGATTATTTCGAACGTATTTGCTTTGTGAATCCAAATTAATAATTAGGCTAAGGTTCGTAACGTTATATTCAGAAAGAACTGGGCATGATTAATATTCCAAGGAAAAGGGGAAAAAATTAACATAAAATTAATTTTTCAACGTACACAGCAGAACAGAGTAGGGCTAAGTTATTCACTTTATTAAATTTTCATGAAAAATTTGTATATATAAGAATTAAAATCACTTTGAACAGAGCAAATACTTTCGAAATAATCACATTAATTAAATTTATTTTCTTAACTTTTAGTCTCAATGCGATATCTAAACTAATTATAATCAAAGCTTCAATTTGTTGCATATCTTATGCTTACACACTATAGTTTATTTAAATACGAGCTGCTGTCAAGCTTAGTTTACGTTCCTGTTAAATAGAAGACTCTATTTTTCACAAGTCACCTTTTTGTGTGGTTTTTACAGAGACATTTCACCAAAGATGAAAATGCTTGTTACGTGAATGTCAAGAAATAAACAAGAAAAAGAAAAAAAATGTAAATCTGTGCACTACGGTTTCCCCTATATGTGTGGAAATTTTTTTTTTCGGATTTTGATTGTAAATTCTCCTAGAAAGGTCTTTTAGTAAAAAAACTGTGCTTATCACGTAATGGGAAGGAGTGCCGCATATAAGGGGCACTATAATGCGCAATTAGGAAATTATGGGAAATTATAGGGATGGAAACTATAGTGTTGTACCAAACAAAAAATTAGAAAACAAAAGTCAGATCCACACAAAACAATTAATGAGAAATAAGGCCAAGTTGCTGTCCAAAATTTTGGCCGTTAAAAGTACTGAGATCAAAATGAAGACCAAGTTTTTGATAAGTACAATACCATCTCATTTTTAGGCAACCTGTTATTTGGCAATATTTTTTTATATATCTAATATTGGGAAGAATTATGGGGAAATGTTTCCAAGTTAGCTTAGAAATTAGATGGTATCATACTTGTTAAGAACTTGACCCTCATTGTGATCTCAGTACTTTTAACGGCAATTAATGAGAAATAAGGCCAAGTTCCTGTCCAAAATTTTGGCCGTTAAAAGTACTGAGATCAAAATGAAGACCAAGTTTTTGATAGGAACAATACCATCTCATTTTTAGGCAACCTGTTATTTGGCAATATTTTTTTACATATCTAATATTGGGAAGAATTATGGGGAAATGTTTCCAAGTTAGCTTAGAAATTAGATGGTATCATACTTGTTAAGAACTTGACCCTCATTGTGATCTCAGTACTTTTAACGGCAAAATTTTTGGATAGGAACTTGGCCTTATTTTGAAAGTTATGTTTTTGTGCGGATAGTATTTACATGAACTGTTCTCTTTTTTTATATCAAATTAAAATCAAAACTTTTGCATTATAATTTTCTCACAAGAAAAAAAACGGTCGACCGGTTTTTTCCTGAATTTTAAAAACCGTAACCGGTTTTTCTAAAATTTAAAAAAGTCGAACTATTCGAAAACCGGTTTCTGGAAAATGTCGAATAATCGATCACCCTAGTTGCCACTCTGCAACTGAAAATTAATGGCTACCAGAAAGGCACTAAAAATCAACTGAGCTTGACAGCTCTCAGTTGGCAGTTGTCATCAGTAGTATAATTTTCAGCAACTGGCAACCAAACTGATGCTCAGCTGCTATCCATAACCGGCATATTAATATTTTCTTCAAAAATTGAGAAATATGCATCTAAAAATCGATTCCAAGCTACTTAAATGTTAACGATTCGCATAGATAATTAATCAATACCTCTTTATCTATCATCACAAAAAACATGCATCTGCATGAAAATCCGAGCCCTGGTAATTACTAATTACTTTGTATGGGGAGTACCCCTTCACTCGCACCTACCACACAATTTCTTACCTATCTTCGTATCTTGTCTTCAAATTAACTCACACCAAATTCGTATAATCTTACTGTGATAGCTTTCCAGATAGTACGTAATTACCAATTACTTTGTATAAGGAGTACCCCTTCCTTCACACCTAACCCACCAGTTCCTTACCTAACTTTGTATCTTGTCTTCAAATTACCAAATCTTGAATTTGAAAACTATTACTATCATAGCTATTCAGATAGTATGTAATTACTATGTATGGGGAGTACATATCTTCGTATCTTGTCTGCAAATTACGTCGTACCAAATTTGAAAGCACTTACTATCGTAACTTTCCAAATAGCACGGAATTACTAATTACTTTGTATTTGGAGTACCTCTACGCACATACCCCGCCATTTTTTAAGTATCTTCGTATCTTGCCTTCAAATCAACTCATACCAAATTTGAAGGCTCTTATTATCACAGCTTTCCAGATATCACGTAATTACTATATACTTAGTATGGGGAGTACCCCTTTGTATGAGGAATGCTATTCTACCAATATTTTGAAAATAGGCCATACCAATTTTGAGTACTCTGACTGTTACAGCTTTCAAGATGTAAAACATTTCGTTCGTATTTTCGTAGCACAGCCCACTTTAATATCAATTAGATTGTGTTATCATCTAATGCGTGTGCAAAGTTTCAAGTTGATCGGATGGCTTGAAGTTGGTGAAAGTTACGTTGAAAGTTTCCGTTACATTCATACACACATACATTCATACACACATACATTCATACACACATACATTCATACACACATACATACTTACAGGTTAACCTAATAAAAGCGTAGTAAAAAGTGTATGGCTAAATTATAGAGAAGGCTGTAGACTACAAGGTGTGTAAAAAGTTCGGCAGCTATTCTGAACACAGTGGGCGTTATATGTTGTTGTATAAGACCAATTTTACCAATAAAATTCTCAAGTTTTCGGAAATCCCATATCTTCAAAACTATTAGTCTGATCTTCCAAAGTGTATAGATGAGTTATATGCAAGGCTATAAGTACTGTAAAAACCTCATTCTTCCTAATTAATCGTCTTATCCATTAAATTGTATGGATGAATTATAGGCAGGATGTAGGCTTTAAGGTCCGTACAAATCTAGGCACCTGTTTAATACGTGAGCGCTAAATATTGTTGTATAAGACCAATTTTACCAATAAAATTCTAAGTTTTCGAAAAACCGATATCTTCTAAACTAATAGTTTGATCACAAAAATTTATAGGTAAGTTATAGCCAAGAATGTAAGCTATACATTCTATAAAAATTAGACAGCTATTTTTAGCAATGTGGACGCTGTATTTTGTTATAAAAAACCAATGTTATCGATAAAATGAGTATTACTTCAAATCGAATAAATAGAAATAAAAAATATATCTTTTTGCAAGGATCTGGATTGGTACAATTTTCGAATCGAAGGTTATTGACTTCTTTGGAAGCTTCATTTCCACCGGGAATTAGTCGTTTCTCCTTTAATGTGTAGTAAACTTTTTTTTTTAATCTCATTTATTGACTTTTAATATTGCTCTCGCTTATAAATGTGTAATTGTATGAGTTTATAGAGCACAAACTTGCAAACACGCATACGTTACTCATATAACAACAGTTATTGTACTACCCTAGAAGATTTTAACTTAATTGGATTCATGCAAATTACTGCGGTAAAATGGTTATGGTCATGGATTTTAAACTTTAACACACTCACACAAAGACAAATACTTCTTACCAAAAGTACAGGTGCTTCTTCTAATTCAAATATGTATACATATTCAAAGCAACACATGTGTAATACACATCTTGTCTCTTATTAAAAAAATATTCTAGATTGATTATATGTTAACTCACAGGAATTCTGGTTTAGAAGAAAATTTACAATTTTAATTGACCTCTTTGTTTATTTATAAAAAAATTTTTTATATATAACGAATTTGTTAGATATTGTACACATGGGAACACAAACTAATTGGTTATGAGATAAACGTTTGAAACTACATATTTTTGTATTTATTTTCTTTGTTAGTGTTAATATTAGGATTTATTAGAAATAATACTGTAAAATTCTATCCACACTGAAACGTAAATGTGAATATAAGGCCAAGTCCCTATACAAACATTTCGGTGGTTGCAAGTAAAGTAAAAGCTTGCTAATCGTGATAATTAATTGTAGACTCTAATCCGGATTATACAATTATCCGTATTACCGAATAGAAATTTAAAAATATTATTCTTGTATTAAAATGCTTTTAAAGTACAACTCTACGATTTTAACTTGTGTGGTCTATTTACTGAAAACCAAAACAAAAAGTTTTGCACGGTACTTTTCTATGTTTTAGGAAAAAAAAACAGAGAGCTTCGCACACCCACTAAATTATTACAGTAAAAGAATGTACTTTATTCAAGAAGTATTCCGTGCACTCATTTGTAAATGAATAAGCATTTAAAATTATAAGCAATTTTATTTTTAACTGACTCTAACATTCATTCAAAAAACTAAGTACACATTAACACATTAATACAGAAAAATATATTTTAAGCAATTATTCTTAAGAAATGTAAAGTCCTCTAAAAAGCACAAAAGATGAAAATATGAAAAACCAAGTATGCAGTTTGACTATATTTCGTCCCTAGTTTAATTAATATATAGTGGCGTTTCTGCAAGAAAAAAATATTGATGAGTATCGAGGTAGTCATTTAGATCCGTCAAAAAATTAGCACAAATTCTAACAGTGCCGTTTGGCTTCTTGATTACAACTATATTTGCTGACCAATCGGAGTAGTTCAGAGGCGAAATAATCCTATATCCTGTAACCTCTTTGATTTAAATCCTCGTCAACATTATTATGATTCTTATCAAATAAATGCACGCCTTATTTATTTTCAGTCCTTAGATTAATTAATTACAATTACAATAATAAGAAAAAATTTAGAATATAGCAGAATCAGTAAAATGCCAAATGTGGAAAAGAGTTATCATCCAAGACATCGTTTTGTACATGGATCAGTGGGTAATAAGTATTGGACTTCCCGCTTATTTTCGTTTCCCGCTTTCCTAGGATTTTTATCCGGGAACTGCCGGGACTAAAAATATATTTGAACACATAAAAACGTACTGATTTTGGTATCCAAAAATTCTTCTTTTCTTTAAATTGTTATCGTTCATCATGAAATAATGGGCCTTATCGTTGGGGTTTTTCGACTTAAAATTCGACGATTTGTAGTAAATTAAAGAAAATAAGCAAAATTTTGCTTTAGTCTAGTACAAAACGCCTGATTTTCGCCACAAAATCGCTAGCCATGATAAGGGGAATACATATCTATGTAAGGGGAAAGAAACCATCAAAGGTTCAAAGTGAATGTATATTAAATTATTTTGGATTGAAGAACGGAGAGAAAAAAGTTGTGTCTTTAATTAATTATTTATAAGAACCAAATTTTTTTAGTAAAAGGAACTGCAATGCTTTTCAATATACTGCAAAATGCACGATAATTATTTAACCAAAAAAACCTTATGCACGTTTTTTTTTTGCATTTAATGTCGAAGAAAATGGAGAAATAGATAGTACTTCAGATGACAGTGATGTTTTGAAAGAAAATGCTGACTTTAGAGGAAACTTTACACGCTGATATTACCAAAACAGATGAAATTATTTAAGGACAACGGAAAAGGGACAAAAAATGTTGATAATTTATACGCCCTCTTAACTATCCGGTCAACTTCTGTACAGGGCGAAAGTCTTTTCTCAACAACTGAAAATTGTGTAACATACTTGAATAGGAAACCGATTGTGAGATGAAACAATTAATACATTAGAGGAGTGCAAAATATCGTAGTTTTTTTTTATGAAATCCAACAACAAAATACATTAAGTTTGAATTTGCACTTTCGGAAGACTATTTGTATGTATCACACAATGAAAACCATTATTGCAACAAAGAATATAAAAGTAAACATTTTCAAAGGGCATAGAAATTTTATTGCATACCAAAAAGTAAAGGACTAAATTTAATATTCTAAGACTGCTCTTTGTCAACAAACTTTTAATCGCTTTTTTGATCATTTCCGTCTTCTGACAACCACGTCTTTAAATACGAAGTTTTCTTAAAATGTCGATAAAAATATTGTTCTTTTTTGTAATTTATTTTGAATCTTTTTTTTTTTGCTGTGTTAAGCTTTTTGGTTATTTTATCTCAACCTGTTTTGTTTGTCAAATACTTTTAAAATAAAGAATGATTCATTTCCCGGGATCGTGGGAATTTCTTTTTTATTTCCCGCTCTCCCGGGAAACAAAAAATTCCGGGAATAAAAAACCCTAGTAATGGGGTATTCAATCGGTTAACCTTTAATAAGTTAACCGGTTAATTACTATCCGATTAGCTAATCGGTTAATTTAAAATTGGCGGTTAAACCTGTTAATTTCAGTCCATTCACCGATTAACCGATGAAACAAATTTTTAAATTTTTAGTATTATAAACACTGACAGGGGTTTCATGCAAATGCATGTTTTTCCCTTGAGCCGGATTATGGCAAACCCGAAATATCTTTACGAAATAATGAATTTGCTAAAGATGGCATCGATTTGTTACAGCATATTTTCGCATATTTTGATAAAAATGCAAATTTTTGCATATTTTTGCTATAAATGCATAGTATTTTGTCATATTTTGTGAAAAATTAATTTTTTTTTAAAATTTTACTACAAATGTTTGATTTTAGAAAAAAAAATGCCGAAAGGGAAGCCATCGACCAGAAGTGTTTTAAGCAAGTATGTGCCAGAAAACAATGAAGTCTTTAAAACTAATAGACTAGTGCTTTTCTGTAAAATATATGGCAGGTCAATATCTTTTAAAAAAAGTTTATGGTGGATCAACATCTAAAATATCAAAAACACAAAGGTAAACAAAGTATTAGAAATGCCTCTCAGGTATTAATGTCTAGTAGATCGAATAAAGGTACAGCAAGTTCGTTTAGCATAGAGTTATGTAATACTTTGTCTCTGCCGACATTCCTTTACATAAACTAAACAACAGTGATTTAACTAATTTTTTAAATATATATATATATATATATATATATATATATATATATATATATATATATATATATATATATATATATATATATATATATATATATATATAGTACGAGAGCCGACTGCAAATTTCTGCACTCATCTATTTTTTTAATGAAATAAATTTGTTTTTTAATATATTGAAAAAGTGTAATATAGTGGTGTAGGGTTGCCTCCTTATATATGGCCGCAAGTATTTTGTGTCCTCTGGAGCGCGCCATATTGAATTTTATGTGATGTCACATATCCTATAACCAACATTTGATCAAAACGCTTCTAATGATACTCCATTTTAATAGTGTAGTGTGAAAACTCTCATTCATTCTTCATTCATTCTTGTCTATATTAAACATCTGGCAACCCTAACTTGCGACCAAATCAGAAATGGTAGCCTATTTTTATCAACTTCCTTACACATCTCTTTGTGACGGTAACTACAATTTATTTAAAAAAACACATGACCGAAAGTGGCCGACAAAAAATAATTATTCGTAATTCAATTAAAAATGCTTGTGGCCATATTTAAAGAGGCAAACCTACACCACAATACTCCACCACTTCAAAATAGCAATAAAAATATATTTCGTTAAAAAAACAGATGAGTGCGGAAGTTTGCAGTCGGCTCTTAGACAAACGAGACTAATCCGTCTGAAAAGTGTATGTGAGTAAGTCGTACAATACAAAACTTCACCAAATTATGCATTTATTAGAAGAAAATTATTTATGGGTCTCTATCGATGAGACAACAGACATCAAAGGACGATTTATTGCCAATGTAATTATTGGTATATTGGATGCAGACGACGAGAAAAGTAAACTTAAATTCCTTCTTAATGTAGCAGAACTAGAAACAGCAAATCATGCTACAATTGCCAGAGCCCTCAATTGCGTTATTAGCAGAGTACGAAAAAAACGCAGCCCAGCGCCGCTCTTTTTGCTCCTTTTTGCGCTTTACGCAAAGAGCGGAGCCAATTTATTATTGTGCTTGCGCGGCGACAATATTTTGACGCTGCGTATAAAAGGAGCAAGCGCAAAAAGGATAATTTTCATTTTGCGCTTTTTGTTTGCGCAATGCGCAAAAAGAGCTCAAAGAGCATGAAATGCGCATTGCGCATTTACAGTAGTATAAAAATTTAAAAAAGCAATGGGAGATATTTCCATGGATGTTATTACATGCAATCGTATTTTTTTAGATCACCGTATGGCACTTCCGGTTTAGGCGCCGGACCGGGAATTGGGTCGGTAGTGCGGTTCATATTGCCGGTTCCGGTCTGGACCGGAAGTTGGGTCAGTAGTGCAGTTCATATTTCCGGTTCCGATCCGGACCGGAAGTTGTGTCGATAGTGCAGTTCACACTTCCGGTTTAGGTGATAAACCGGAAATTAGGTCGGTATTTCGGTTCATATTTCCGGTTCCGGTCTGGTAGTTTGACCCATCTAAGGGCACCAGATTTGTATGGGATCAAGAATAAAAATGAAAGAAGAACGAAATAATGCTACAAATCCAAATTTCTTAAAATTACGTCACTACGAAATATATATGTATTTTGCATCACTGAATAAACTCAAACTAACCACTGTTGACATAAAAAAGAGCAAGCGCAATGCGCTGCTCAATATGCGCAATGCGCAGCGTAAAGCGCTAGGCAAAAATAGTAGATGCGCTAATAAATCGAATGCGCTTACGCTGCGCTAACCAATGGCTCCTTTTTTTCGCTCCGCTCCTTGCGCTTGTGCGCATTTTTAGTACGCTTGTAAGAAATGCGCAATGCGTAATGAGCAAAAGGAGTGCGCAATTCCGAACTCTGGTTATTAGGCGACATTTTCAATAAAAATCAAATATTGTTATACGTGACTGATGCAGCACCATATATGATCAAATCTGCAAACTATTTGAATATATTTTACCCAATTTCATGTCACTTGTCTGTCCCATGCAATGCATAGAGTTGCAGAAGAAATTAGAAATTAATTTGAAGACATCGATCTTTTGACTTCTTATGGGAAAAAATATTTATCAAATCAAGATCGCGACCTCAACCTGTGATAACAAGATGGGGAACGTGGCTATAGGCTGTCGCTTATCAATCAATTGGTATTTGTTAATGCAAATTATGCTTTTCTCATTAATACAATTGATAAGCTTCAACAATTTAATTCATTACGCAGCCAAATCCAAATAATTGACGAATCATTAACTATAATTAATGCGGTTCAAGGCACAATTAGTGTTTTTGCTTCAATACCTTGTGATTATTCAGTTAAAGAAATATATTCCATTAGAGAATAAGAATTATTTAAATATGCGCCGATCACATCCGTAGATGTTGAAAAGTCTTTTTCAATGTATAAAAGCTTTTGAAGACCAAATAGATTGAACTCTGCAGTTGAAAATATAAAACAAATGTTATTTTTAAATGTAAATAAATAAGAACAATTTTTAGTTTCTATTTATATTGTATTTTTACATTCTATACCCTCATATTTATATTTACCTAATGAGAGTGAATTAAAATGTTATGTTTTTGTTCGAATAAAATTTAACAAATAAGTGTATATTTTATTGTTTTTATTGTATATTCGCGTTTTTTATCCCATATTTTAGGTGCCTAAAATACATTTTTTTAGAGCATGAAGTCCCTGTCCCTGATTATAACATATTTTTTGGTGTCTTTGATTACACTATGCAACAAGAAATATGCCAAGGACTACAACTATATATTTTTTACTACAAAAATAGTAGAAATTTTAAATTCTAAGGATACATTTTTTAAATTAATTTTTTTCAGTGTAAATATTTAAAATTTTTGTTAAAAGTAGTTGACTTTATTTTATTATAAATAAAATCAATATTTACACAGCACAAAACAAATCGAGGTTTTTGTGTGTTGTTTAAATAAAAATAGCCAATTCTTATGTAGTTTTATCTCCTGATTACGATGGCGTCATTAGGTTTTCCGTAGTAGTTCCGTAGTTTAATGTGTATTTATATAATTTCAATTGCAATTTCCGTTAATTTTACGTACAGAATATTTTGACTATTTGTGTGTGTGTGTTATTACTATGCATGTACTTTTTTGGTACTTATAACATAAACAGCGGACTATATTGAAAGCAACAGAAAATCCGTATAATGTGTATTTAGTTTATTTTTATTGAATGTTAGAATCAGTTAAAAATAAGATTACTTAGAACTCTAAAAGTATACTCTTTTAAAAATTATTGCATGGAATACTTCTTGAATAAAATACATTCCGTTACTGTCATAATATTGTGAGTGTTAAGAGTTCTGTTTGTTTCATACACTAAATTATAGTACTGGTACTATACCGGTAGTAGAGTTTCGGTAGCGGTATATACCGATACCGATATAACTCAAATACCGCTAGCGATACCGAAATAAAAATAATGTTCAAAGTAACTGTTCAAAGTTGTGGTTGAAGTCTACTGACGATTTGGTAAAAGCGCCAATGAAATGCATATAGACAATTGCTTAATAACCACCAACAAATAAATTTCATTTAAAATAATGTTAATATTAATACCGCTACCGATATTATTATTCGTTACGGTTGCCAACCTTGGACGAAGTCCAACATTTTAAAATTCAAAGCCAAATATCTTTGAAAATTTTTAAGATATCCTAATAAAATAAACTTTACACTCGCAATATTATAACAGTTACGGAATGTATTTTGTTCAAGAAGTATTCCGTGCAATAATTTTTAAAAGAATAAACATTTAAAATTCTAAGCAATCTTATTTTTAAGTGATTCTAACATTCAATAAAAAAAACTAAGTACACATTAATAAGGATTTTCGGTTGCTTTTAATATTGTCAGTTGTTTATGTTATAAGTACCAAAAAAACATGCGTAAAAATAACACACACACACACAAACACTCAAAATATTCTGTACATTATGGTAGTTGTGATTAGTTCTTGTGACAGTTAAATTAATCCGTAAGGTAGAATAAACAGATTAAATGAAAAAAAAAACAATATTTTTTACGGGCTTAGTTCAGTTAATCTTTTAACATTTTAAATTAAATTGACTTTTCGTAAAATTTAAATGAAAAATAAGTAGACCGTTTTAACTGAGTTTTATTTTATTTGATATTGCAATTTCAGTTAATTTTACATACAAAATATTTTGAGTGTATATTCTTTACCTGCTTATAAACTTTACACCAAGTTCGAAATGATTAAAATCGGATAATATTTGTAAAATTTATTAGGCCTACAATGTTTTTCATGCCCGAGGTAGTCAAATTTGACATCCTGTAGCTCAACAAGTGTTTCAACAGCGTGGTCAAAATTTCAACATTTCTATAGCTAATTCTTCCCTCTGATTTTTGTAAACATTGTTTTGTAATTGCATTTCAAGTTTCAAAGATACAGATTTATTACCCTTTTTCCATTTAAAAACCATTGCTTTTGGCTGAATGGTTAGCGCGTTTGAGTACATACCCTGAGGTCTTGAGTTCAAGACTAGTTTCAGGCAAGCCAACAAGATCATGCATTTTTCTGATGTGCACTGGTGTGTTATTGTGTTGGTTGTTGTTATACTGTTAAATTAATAAATACAAACATAACATTAATTATTTACCTGGTAGGCATTAATTGCGTGAAATTCAAAAATTCAGGATAATATTGACTTCCATGGAAGTTTTTTATTTGCAGCGTTTAATCACAATCGAAAATAATATGCAGTGACTGATTTAATAGTTGGTGTAGGGCATTTCCGCATGATCCTGATGAGGTTCTTCGGCAATGCATGACAACATGTGTTGGTGAGGACTTTTTGCCTTACCGTACTAAAATAAATAAAAATGTAGAAAAATTTATTTACTATTCAAGTATTTATTAAACTAGTATGAGTTTTGTTTCTTGCTGCCAGATGTTAACCACTGACGAAGCCAACGTTCTGATTCGTTACCGCTTTAATTTACTACAACTGCTTTTTATATTTGATTTATTTTATAAAAATAAAATATAAAGCCCAACTCATTTTTTGAAGCCATAAAAGATACAAATCTAAAATACTTTATGACTGATGACTTTGTACAAACACTTTTATGTACATTTTTTATAGCTGGAAAAGCAAAGAATATAACTAAACACTTAGGGTAATCATTAAGGACAGATAACTCAAGAATTTGCTAATTAGGTTTGAGTAAAAAACATCAGCAGTGTGAGGTTCTACTTTAGAAAATTAAATTAAATTTCTTAAAATTTAAATTTCAAAATTTCTTTTTATAAAAATAATATTTTTTTACCTACAATAACTAATTCCAAGGAACACCCTTTTATTCATGCACAAATTATTCTTCTTAATGAAAAGACTCAACTAATTACTTGGTGGTCACTTTCATTACCCCATTGTTGTAGTGTAGACAGTTAATTTTCTTCATTTCATTTTTTGGCTCGTAAAGTCATTACTGCCCTTCCTGGCTGAGGTCGTTATACATACTTATCTGCAAAAATGAATGCTCTGTTATATATTATTTTGTTATATTTGCTTCTTATTGTACAAACTCTAAACATTTTGAACACTTTACATTTGTTCAACGCTCTTGAGCAATTAGTGTTTCTTTTTGATAACGAAAATTAATACTATTTGCAGAGAAGCAATGATATTATTTTGCTTTTATTAATATTTGGCTAGGCCAATGCTTAGTTTGTTCTGCTGGTGTTTAATGAGAAAATGATGCTAATTTAAATGAGAAATTAGTTATTAAAAAGATTATATAAAAAAGAATTTAAAGGATTAAATATATATACATAAAACAGGGTGCTAAAATGAGCCAATCAATGTACATATATAGAAAAAATTATGATAGGTTCTTATTTCAATTTAATTATTTTTTTGTTTGATTTTCAAATATTCGAGCAAAATATTTTAATAGAAAAAAATGTTTTTTTTTTCTTACGAATTTTAGTTTTTAGTTTTACGAATTTGGAGGTATTTCCATAAAAAATATTTGATATTACGAATTCAGTAATAGAATACGAATTTCAGTTTTTTCTGTGTACGTTGAAACATGTTGGAACTTAGATCTGACATTGATTTGACTAATTAAAGCTGTCGAAAGCATCAATCTGCATTTTAGAAGAGTTATAACGAACTGATAAATTTAAATAAAAACAAACATATACGACTCTGTTCTGTACAACGAATCCGAGAAAATTTCTCGTTTTCCAATAATAAATAGTGCCACCATTGATGTATTTCAAATCCTAGTAAATTAATTTCAGATATGATAATTTAAGCTCTAAAAAATAGAAAACTAAAATCAAGTCTTTAAATTTTTGCTATTAGTGGATTTAATTTTTCCCAGTCGAGCGTTTTTAAATCAACTCGACTTACAGAACAATCAGGAAGTGTTACAATATTGTTACCAAATTGTGATAAATAATTCCTTTAATGTTTCAAACCATGACAGACAAAAGCTAATGATTTTTTTGTAAGCGTGCAGTTGTATTTATATGACTTAAAAAACAGTTCGTTATTCTATGAAATATTATTCTAAAATGTTGCGGTCGGAGAATTTTTTCGTTGTACGCGATAATTTATTATAACCGGTGTTCGCTATAACCGAACTTCATTGTAATATTTTAAATGATGTTTGTGAGTTTGGATGTTTGATCCATTATCATGGAAAAACCGCTTAATGGATTTGGATTAAATTTGGTTGACAGATATCATATGGCCAGCGATGCCATTTATGAAGATTTTTTACGATATGACAAAAAACGATATGACATACTGTGTTGTAATATCGTAAGTTTTTACGATATGACAACACTGCGATATGACAACACCGTGTATCATATCGCAGTGCTGTCATATCGTAAAAAACTTACGATATGACAGCCCAGTATGTCATATCGCTTTTTGTCATATCGTAAAAAATCTTCACAAATGGCTTCGCTGCATATGGCCCAGATTAATATATAGGGTACTTTTTAAGGGGTAAAATATGAAAAGCTTAGTACTTGTGGTACTTTTTCTTTTCTTCACTGCGACTGTTCTGGCATTTCAGCAGCTCGCTGACGAAGTCACGTGTGAAAGCTAGTTTCTATCGCGAAAAGGAGAATAAAATTAAAAAAACAAGAAAAACAAAAGTTAAATTCGGAAAAATCACAATGTTGACAGAAATAGCAAAAAAATGAGAATAAAATGCTTGGAGTAAAAATTTGTAAGCAAACTAAAAAATTAAAATGTAAATTAATAGAAAAATATAAAGTATAATAAAAAAATGCTTGAAAGGAGTCGTTCCCTACCACTTAGAAATTACTAGTTTTGTGAAAGATTCTCTTCTCTCTAGGGTATTTTCTATGAGATCATATCAGTCATTTCCTTGCGGGTAATTTTGTGCCACTTGTCTGCAACATACATCATGACTGGTGAAATCGGGAGTGGTATAATATGTTCCCGAGTCGTAAGCGGTGAAAATATCATATTTTTTCCAAATAAAAAATATATCGTCGGTCACAGGTTGACAACTCAACATGTTTTTGGTACTTTTCAGGAGACAAAAAAACGTTATTACTCCGTTACAAAACCGCGTTGGAAGTAAATAAAAAAAACCAAAATTAGTAGAAGATATTTGTTGTAAGGTGGTGTAAAAAAACAAAGGTATTGAAATTATTTCACATTAAAAAAAAAAAAGATAAATAATACGTGTTGACAGTTTCAAAAAATTTAAAAATGTTGCTCACTTATCAGGTTCTAATTTTAAAAATATAGTATAAGACAATATGCCTGTTCGTTTACTTACTACAATTTACTATTTTTACTACAACTGGAAGTTTTCAATACAAAAAGTAAACAAAATTTTTCCAATTGTAGTAAAAGTAGTAAGAATTTCGAGTAAACGAACACAGCTAATGTGAAAATTTATATAACAATGTGAATGAATGTGCAAAGAACTAAATTAATAATATTTAAATAATAATATGAATTACAGCTTTAATTGGAGAGAAGGTTATCGTAAAAATAGTGGTAGTCTGAAGGTATAAATTTTTTAAGATCTTGCAAATCTTTAAATTTTTGAGAAGTTAATTTTAGTGGTTCTTCAAAAAGTTGGTCGTAAGTTAATATATGAAGTTTAATTTTTTTGGGTCTTACTGAAATAATTTCGTAGTTATTTTCTGCAAAATCAAGTTTATAATATATGGTACCATTTGGTTTATAGAGTAGTGCTTTAATATCGGTTACACATGGATTTCACTTTTTCTTGCCAGGTCTAATACTGTTGTACTTCATAACTTTGGGATCGTCATATATTTTAAAAAAGTATTTAATAATATTGCCTCGTACGGAGTCTTTCGAGTTGCCCCTGTGATTTCAGCATATTGTGAAGGAACGTGAATTCAATCGTATTTTTTCATTGCATTTTCTGTTGTAGCATGCACACAGTTAGCTTCCATTTGTATATGGCCAGGTTCCAAGAATTTTCGATACACATCTACATTATTTTGGACACTAATATTTAAAAGATCATTCGACAATACAGAATTTCTGTTCTGATACGTGCATCCATCCATCCATCCATTATATGGAGTAACTATTGGCGATTTAGGATTGGATAACTTGTCAGAATTTTTAGCAAAATCATTTAGATATTCTATTACACAGCTAGCAAAAACTGATGACTGAGTATCTGCATTTACCTCTGAAAACTAGTAGCATTTTACAGATTTTGAACGGAGTTCGTACACAGTAAAATTATGGTTAATTAGTTTCCTTCGATAATAAGCGCTACTTGCTCGAATATAAAGACATACCTTCACCGCTTGAACATCTTATTCAAAAAATACGCATTCACCATCAATTGATTTGTTTTTGTCTTTTTCTTTTTCAAGCCGTGCTTTTACCTTATTGTTTTGATGTTTTGTTTTTTTATAATGTTGTCAAATGATGTATGGGACTTTGGACTTATATCCTTGTTTTTACAAGATTTGCAGTACTCCTTATAGACGGTAAGCATGCCTCCATTGACAGGTTCTAAATATTTTTTTGAGTATATTTGCGACAGTATTGCAAAGGCAATCGTGGGAGACTATTTATGTATTTAATTAAAAATTCGGTTTGCTCCTTTTTGTTGTTTCCACTTCTGTTGCACTGCATTTCACCGGGTTCTTCAAACATACCGCAATCGGTCTGTTTATTCCAGGAGTTCACTCACTGTCCATTCACCAATAACTAAAGTATTTAAAAACATTTGTTTGCAAACTCTTAATTTTGTGTTTTCTTTATTCAAAAAATACTTCAACATATAATACCTATTCCTTGCACTGTCGTTTTTGTAGTTTTTTTGGTCTTAGACATCTTACACGAATTAACCACGAAAATTCACTTTTCTTTCCATGTCATATTCCAAAATAATTTAAATATACATTCACGATCTTCATGTGTAAAACTTTGGCATTGGCGTAATTTGGACATGCGACAATATTCTGAATGACATGTAGGCTTTATTTGTCTTTCTGTACGATGTACATTGTTTTTGTTACAAGAGTTTTCATATCGTTTCCATCCAGTATATGATTTACCCGATTCTCGTAGTTTTTTGTTAATGTCTTTTTCCATTTTGCTTTATTATGAAACCCCTTCAGTTTTTTTAACGCACTTTGATCATTTTCATCACAATTTGAGTCCAATGATTCCGAAGATTCCATAACCGCCAAACATTCATTAATACGGTATTGATCTAAGTCAACTCCATTATCGGCAGAATTCATTTTAATATCTTAAAATAAGAAAAGTTAATATCTCAATATCAAGCATCAGATAAACTTACCTTTACTTGCAAGAATAAAATATACCGGTCAAGTCTTTTGATGAGCATAAGCAAATTATTATTTTTTGTGTGTTTGAAGGGGATTCGATGACTAATTATAAAACATAGAGGAACATAGAGGGGACACGAAACATTCACTGTAAGAAAGGGTAGCACACCTTGAAATGCGGTCGCTTTCTAACACTGATTATGTAAACAAACCTTTTATAGTTATTGCTTTTTACACATATATCATGTGGTTCATATTTTATTATATTTTTTCTCCTTTTAACAGTCACTGGCTTAAAATGAAAAAAACTGTTTGCGGTTAAAATATATCAAATCGTGTCCCCTCTATGTTCTTCTATGTTATAAAATTTTAGCTGATATTTTTTAAGTTGACAACTCGTAACTGACCTACTTATTTGAAATTTTTGCTTTTTATTATGATTGTAAGTGAGTTTCCAATATTGTAAAATTTCGCGGGAAGAAAAGTTTTTAAAAATATAAATGAAACATACTAACATGCAGAAGGACAAACACAGTCTTTTGGCATCAAAACCCCGATTCGATTTTTTTGCGAGTTAAGAGTTGCCAACCTGTGACCGACGATATGATATATGAGTTTAGTCGAACTGTATGGGCTTATATCCAACAAAATTTAATTATTTTTGGCTTGAGTTCGGTTATAATTCAATTTTACAATTAAATTATATTTTCATTTAGAGAAAAATGTGAAACATATGTACAAATAAAATTTTAACTGCGAGGAGGGTTGAACTGACGTTTCGATAGCGCCCGCTAAACTCATCAGAGTTCTTTACCGCTTAGATATAAGCCCACAAAGTTCGACTAAACTCATAACTTAATTGTTAAACTCTAAAAACTAATTTTTTGACGGCGATTTGTTGAAACTAACTTTTAAATTCAATAAATAGTTTATCTGATTAACGCCCCTTTTCACAATGTATGATTAAGAGTTAACGTGGACTTTAACGGCAAGTTTTGTATGGCGAAGTTTCCGTTAAAGTCCATGTTAACTCTTAATCGTACATTGTGAAAAGGGGCATATGTGTTTAGCTTTGAAGTCTTATTTATATTAATAAGCAACAACAACAACTAGTTTTATTTTCAGTAAATGTGCTGTTCGATTTTATATAAATCATTCATAGGATCGGTTTTAGTAAATAAAATCTTAAATTTATAAATTCTTCTACTAATTATGAAAGGAAAACCTTCATATATATAATGATTTTTTACGTTATAGCAATGATTTTGTCGTTGTTTTTCAACCAACGTAAGGTTTCATTCCTGGTATGAAAATTGCTTCATTAATTATACAAATTTCATAATTAAAATGACATTTTTCGTTCACATATGCATATAACCATGCGCCACCAGGCAGCTGTTTATATTTATTTAATCCTGTCAGATACTTAATTTAATATATTTAACACTTGAAAATTACTTTCTGTAATTTTACTTCCTATACTTAATTTTGTAAATGTTACTCTTGAACCTTTGATCTCATGTTTGTAAGCCAACACCTTTACTGCTGCAGCCATGTTTCCATTGAAAATCAATACTACAAAATCAATATAAAAGAAAAATAATATTATGCGATAAAAAAGTTCATTTCCAATATCTATATTTGAACTTCAGTCATATTTTTATAGTTTTTACTTTTTCATTTTCCGAATAAAAAAAATTTCATATTATTAATGCCAACACAAAATGTATAAAATATGCCTAAAAAAAAGTTTCATACCGTTTATGTAATTTTTCATTGCTCATACGCAACTTTTCCTGCCATTAATGACATTTTTCGTTGTATTAATGTAAGGGGTTAACGTAATGGTTTCATTCCCATTACGAACCGTTTTCCTTTCAGTGTATTATCTGATACAGTAAAGGATTTTGTTTGACTTTGGTTTTTTCATTATGAAATACAACAGCAAGTATTCAAGAGTTATTTTTCAGTAAGCGACTTTGTAAATTTAGCAAAATGTTTTGTCTAAATTCACATTTTTTTCATTGGACTTTATTCATCATAAAGAAGTTTAAAGTTCCAGAGCTCGCACTGGTTTCTATTCCAATGACTTGAGTTGCCTTGTAACAGGATTTTTGATACATTACCTATATATCCTATCTGCAGTGTATGTATGTAAGATATCTAAAGTAGCTTCGGCTGAAAAGTTTTGCGGTCATATAGAGATATAGCATGATGAGTTTAAATTATATGAACATATGAAAAAAATTCTATTACTTAATAATATTATTAATATAGTATATTAATTTAAAATATTATTATTTTATTTTTCTTATTCTTTTGTTTTAATAATTTATTTAAAAATACATAAACCTTTCTTAAGGAAAAACTTATTGCGGCATAAATGTCTTTTGATATGAATATAGAAAATATGATTCTATCCATACCTTCCTTTTCAAATTTTATTACTGCATAACATGAGGTGGTGCTTGTGTTTTCTCGCTAATGGCATCAAAAACAATAAACATTTTCATACGAATAGTGTGCTAAAGTATCTACTTGATTTATGTGTCTTACTCAATAAAAGGATGGAAATATGCATGAAAAAATAAGAAAAAAACGTGTGTTGAAGTCACCAAAGTAGATCATTTGCTATTTGCCATATCTTAACATAAAGAAATTGTAAAAAAGAAAATTATGAAAAGATACATTAAGGTTTTACTTTATGCAAAAGAGTAGTCAAAAAACTTATGAATTAGGAGTATTCACATACTCTAAAGAACTTATATATAGCAAATCGAAATGGAAGGAGATACGCAAGATTGGTACTGCGCAAAAAAGTTCTCCCTCATATATCCCTGATGTAGATATAAATCCTCTTAGGGCCATTATTGCAACCTGGCAATAGTTAAAGGCAGGTTTTTGTCGGACGGATAAACAGTTTATCATTATTAGAAATTTACTTTAACTTACCTGGTAGGATGAACTTGCCTTTAACTTTTCGCTCACTTTCAGTTAAAGTATAGCTGTAATAAAGATAAACTATTTATCCGTCCCACAATATCAAGCCTTTAACTATTGCCAAGTTGTAATAATGGCACTTAACCAAAATTTCGTAAATGTCAATGTTTCACTTCCTGCCAACAACATTTACTCCGACCTCTTTTCTATGCTTTAATTGAAAGTACCTTTAGTTTTCAGAAACCAAATTGACTAAAGTTCGTAAAGAATCAGGCATGATTAATATTCCAAGGAACAAGGAAAAAATTAACATTAATTTAATTTTTCAACGTACACAGCAGAACATAGGAACGCTGCTTTCGGAAGCCGCTACACTTCTATCATCAGTACTCATGTGTTTTTTTCTTGTGAGGTGGCTCAGTTGAATGCGATTTCAATTTTTACTTCACAAGTGGTGATAATCAAAATATACATAAGACTGATGATGGAAGCGTAACGGCTTCGGAAGCAACGTTGCTATGATCTGCTGTGTACATTGAAAAATTCAATAGATGTTAACTTTTCCATTGTTCTTTAGAATATTAATCATGTCTGATTCTTTGTGAATATAAATTTACGAACCTTAGCCTATAAATCAATTTGGATTCAGAAAATTAACTATTTGACAAAGGGCTTTGATATATCGAGGGTCATAGTACGTTGACAACACTTATGTGGTTTTAATAACTCTTCAGTTGAAGAAATTACATTACAAATTGGCTGAGGGCGTTACTAGCAACGAAATAAAATAACTAAAAGTTATTTAGTCTTATTTATTTATTATTTTTATTTTGAGGATACCAACGCTTATTAGCGATTTATCAAACGTTTTCTAAATAATAATAAAACAATTTTTCAATTTATTGAATATTGGGTATTCAGTGAATATCCTTAATTCTTTTGCCATTACATATTTTCCTTATTTGTAATATTATTTCTTGTTGGTCGTGCAGGCGAATGTATATTTTTTAGTCATATCATAAACCTTTAGTTTTTAATTTTTCTGCTGGAAATAAATACACACTTTTGAAACTTAATACATAAAAAAATATATCAAAAGCAGGAGCGTTAAATTTTTAAAACTTTTTAGCATGAAATAATATTTATTAAATTTATTATTTGAAATATTCTCCCAATTGCATTTAAAATAAAGATTTATTTGTTGAGGGTTAAGCAATGTTTATATGCATTTCATTGCTGCTTTACCAAATTGTCAGTAGACTTCAACTATAGTTTGGATAAGTCTCAAACCTCTCTCTATGTATGCGTTTATATGTTGGTCATTCTTTGCCAATTTAACTAATAACACTACACAACAATGAAAAAGTTTCGGCTAATTCTCATTTCAAATATTTTTTCGTGTCCGTTGAAAGTATGGTAAAATATTTCAAAAAAATATGCACATACATTTTAAAATGAAAACTGCTTTAGGATGATTTAATAGATTATAAATAAATGTACATAAGTTCTTTTTGTGTAAGACTGTCCATTATGTGTTAAAAACGAAGAACGAAAATACTGAAAATACTCTCTTCATACAAAATGGCGTGTCTGTAAAGCATGCTGTTGATTTTCCACATTAGGAAACTTTGAATTTTTCCAGAAAAGAGATTAAAATTATAACGGTTTTAGCATTTTTGCATTTGCTTCTCTTCTTTTACAAATCGAATTGCGGACAAATATGAGAAATTATGTATATTTTTTAAATTGTTGTTGTCCGCAGTCTTGTATATTGAGCGTTACGCTCTTTTAATGCGCTTCATTACTCAGTTTATCTATTAAAATTGCAGTAGCAGCATACACTAAAATAACAACGTAGGTGTGTACACACAGAAAAAATAAGCTTCATATTTATTTCATAGTGATTCTACATGATCTTTAAAAAATATTTTTCCGTTCGATATAATTATATTTTATGTTGATTATTCCAGTAAAGTTAAATCAACGCATTAACCACTGCAGCCACAGCAGCTTCATATATACTTTAGATATACACAAAAAAAAATTATGATTTTGCTTCATATGTGTTTCATGTTAATTCAACATGATTTCAAAAACCGTCCCATATATACATCGCGTAAGCAAAATAATTAATTAAAATAATTAATACAATATTAGTGCGTTGATTTAACTATACTACAATATTAAATCAACTTAAAATATAGTTATTTCGAACGGAAAAATGTGTTTTGAAGGTCATATAGAATCAACATAAAACAAATATGAAGCTATTTTTTTTTCTGTGTCTACTTCTAACTATTTACAAGTTTTGTGAACGTTGTTTAGTACCACTATATTGCAAAACAATTCATCAATCAATCATCGTTTAGATAAAAAAAGTATTGAGTGTTATTCATATTTTTTTAATGTAATAGACATTTTTTAGTGAATACCTAAGGAGGTTATGTTAAAATACATCGAAGATTATACTTCTGAATTGTATTGAATTCAAAATAAAGTGTGTGTTCTGAAAAATATTAAATTCGTATAAAAATGCTCAATACATTTTTACCTAATTTTTTTTAAATATAATTTATCTACAAATTTTCGGAAGTTAAAAACAAGCTAACAGCAGCTGAAGGGTAGAAACGACATAAAGAAGACTATTTGTTTACAAATGTCTGGTTTTCTTTGAAAAAATTTTGCTTCTTTATTTTTCCATGTGAACCCAAGTAAAAATTGAAAAAGTTGTCATAACTTTTAATTTCGTCCTGCGATTATTATAATTTTTTATTTCAAGAGAGTAGATGTATCCGGATGTATAAAAAAATTATGTAATTTATAGAAATATTAGAAATATTTCTTTAAAAGTAGAGCTAATCGGAAATTTGTATGGTAATTTCTGAATTCAGCAGATGAAAATACGTACGAATTATCTATTTTGATATCCGAAACTTTCAAAAAGTTCATAATTGTTGAGTTGTGTAATAACATTAAATTAAACATTTTAAAAACCTACGAAGAAAATGGATGCCTACTTCCAAAGGACAGGACCGATTTTGTTCAAACGTAAGCTAGAAGATTTTAGATCAAGTCACCATTCAAAGAAAGAAAAAACTTCTGCTATTTGCGATGTACGATAGTGCAGAAAGATACACAATTACACAGATACATAGACACACTATACATTTATAATACCCGTCTTTTTTTGTCAGGATTTGAAAATATCTGCAGGCAAGATTCATGTTATAGTTTTCGCCTCATTCAATGGATCCTGGAATAAATTTAGCGTAACATTTGCTTTAGCGGTTATTCTGGCGGATGAATTTTGCGAAAAAATACACCACAAAAAGTGAGTATAATAGTGTCTGAAAGCACTCTATATGTATTCTCTAAAAAATTAAAATAATCGTAGGACGAAATTAAAAATTATGATAATTTTTTTTAATTTTGACTTGTGTTCCGATGGGAAACTATAAAACTAGTATATTTCAAAATAATTCGTACATGAGCCAAAAGCAGGGTAACTCTTCTTTCAAATCAATCTAAGTTCGACAAAATTAAAAGTTATGTCAATTTCAAAAATTAGTCGTAAAGAAATACGACCTGCCTAATACTTTCTTTGAAAATATAATAAGCCACATTGTGGTACAATTAAAATATTTTGCAAGAAAATTCGAAATTTCTAAACGGACAATGCTCTCTATATCGTTTTTGGCCTTCCGCTGCTGTTAACGTTTTTAATAATGTCCTAAAAATTTATAGATAGAGTATAATCTAAAGAAATTTTATTTGAGTATAAGAAGAACTCTGATGATGAGATCGTGGTTGTCCAAGAAAATATCATGGTGTTAGGTTCGAACCTTATAAAAATTGAAGAATTTGTCTTTGTCTTTTTCAGTTGTTACATGCTTTGAAAAAACCTTTCTAAATAATTGAATGAACTTAAGCCTGAATAATAAAAATGTCTTAATATAAAAATTTCTTTGGATTAAAACCTATACAGTTTTCTTCAGAATACACAATTGGGGTATTCACAAGGTGTCCTATTATGTCAAATTATCGTAATGTCCTAAAACTTTAAACTGGCTTAAAACTATTTTTATTTTCTTTTATACAAAAGATGCACTATTACAATTCTTCAGGCTATGTTTATGTTACTGTCATAACTAATTATTTTGCTTTTTTACTTTTCTTTTTCGACAAAATGTTCAATTATGTTTAAACATATGGCGGTTTTCTTTATGCCACTTGTTTACGACATGGTTTTTTACGTCTGACTGGTCACCTTTGTGACTCATATGTAATTGTGCATGTCTGTCAAAATTGTTATTTTACAGAAGACTTATCATATTAACTCACAAACGTTCATGTACAATTACGTCTGACATTGCCCATGTTTGTTTGCAACAGCTGATACACAGATATCCAAGTCGTTCGGTTGTAAAATGACTGGCTGCCACCATAAAATATTTTTGTTTGCGGCACAGCATCAAAACGATATCAAAGCCTGATACTGATTAAAAATCTTTAAAACTTTCAAGAAGCAAAGAATTGGGAAGCAATCACTATTGCGAAAATAGAGCAAATCTGAGAAAAAATCCAAAATTGAAAACAAGCCCTAAAATTACTTAAAAATAGTTGTAGATCTAAGGAATTCCAAAATCTCGCAAAAAAATTTTCAAAATTACAAAAATTCTGAAAAATTTGCTAGCACCAAATAGATAGCAAAGTTTGCATGGATTAAAAATCCGTAAAATTGTAAAAAAGCCAAGGCCTGGCTAAAAAATCACTTATTACGAAAACAGCGAAGATTTGCGACGAATTGCAAAATTGCAAATAAGCTCTAAAATTGTTTAAAAATAGCTAAAATTGTAAGGAATTTCCAAAATTGCTAACATCAAAAATATAGCAAAGTGTGATATTATGCATTTATACTACTACTCTGCCAATAAGAGAATAATATCCTTGTTTAGTTATTAATAAGCAATTGAATCGAAGTCTTTCAAGTAGTTCAGACGGTATGTAGTTTGAGGTGAAAAGTATGTTATTTTGTAATGACAACACATTAAATTAAAACTATGAATACCTCAAGCATTTTTTTTTTGGATATTAACCATAATTAACGTTTTGCAATATATTATTTAAGGAAGTCCATCAAACTTATAAATATTCCGAAGAACAAACCTACGCTGTTATATTAGTGTACGAGTATGTTGCTAATGCAGTTTCAACAATTAAACTGAGTAATGAAGCTCATTAAAAAGAGTAGAGCTCAAATTTCCTAAGTTTCTAAATTTTATAATTCCTCCTATTTTTCAAATATGTATTTGATGTTAAAAATAAGAAATGCAAATGCAAATATTCTAAAACTGTTATAAATTTACTCTCTTTTTTATATGTAAAATACATAGTTTCTTATTGTGGAAAATCAACAGCATGCAAGTCCGACAGATGATTTTGAATGAAGAGACCATAAAAAGTTTTTTCGTTCTTTGCCTTACACTAAAAAAACTTATGTACATTTGTTTTGAAACTGAAATTACGCTAAGGAAAATTTGATTTTGAAATTTATGCGTTTATTTTATTAAATATTTTACTATACTTATAACGAACATGAAAAAAGCATCGTAAATGAGAATCACCCATGTATAAATATTCCAGTTTTAAAGCATATTTTTATATTGGTGAAAAATTCAAATGTCACAAAATTGTTTATACGTACTAGAGGGCTGCAAAGACTACTCAAATGTATTCGTAGAATGTACTCGTAAGAATTTCGTGGGTGCATATATGTATATTCTTATGTACATGTGTGTACATACATAGCCATGTATATATATATATATATATATATATATATATATATATATATATATATATATATATATATATATATATATATATATATATATATATATATATATATATATATATATATATATATATATATATATATATATATATATATATATATATATATATATATATATATATATATATATATATATATATATATATATATATATATATATATATATATATATATATATATATATATATATATATATATATATATATATATATATATATATATATATATATATATATATATATATATATATATATATATATATATATATATATATATATATATATATATATATATATATATATATATATATATATATATATATTTATATATATAACCATACGAGTATATACATACATATATACATATATGCATATATACATACAAAAAAACATACATGCATATGCACGCAAACGAGTATTTTCGAGTTTACTTGTGCAAACCTCTATTACGTACTACATACGTATGAGTAATAAATATTTTACATTATGTTCTCATACGTCATTGTCTACAAAGTGTACAACAAACTTTGTGGAGATTTTTAATTTAAAAAGATTTTATTTTTAATGCAGAAATTTCTAGAAACGCCTCTGATGACAACACAGCCAAAGTAGTAATAAAGTATAAACTGTTGATAAAGCTGACGTACAGTGGGGCAATTAATGAAAAAGTTCTGTATTAATTTAAAAATGGTAGGGGTTTACGTAGATTAAGCAGAACTATTGAACATTTCTTACTCTTTTGTAATTTTCAAATGATTTTCGAAAGTTTGTGCATGAGGTAATAGGGTTGAATCTTTTCAAAAATATGGTTGTAGTCTACTGATGATTTGGTAATATATAAATAAAATACAGTCATATAAACAGGCTTAACCCACAACAAATAAAAACTTTTTTAAAATTAAATACTTTTAAATCGGAAGTTATTATTATCCCACTTTTCAGGATATATAAGGATCAAACATTTTTTTCATTTGTGATGTCTATGTACTGTATTTGAAAAAAGTCTATGTTCTGTATTTGTAAAAGTGAGGGTGCTGTTGGCTGAGTAGTTAGCGCGTTTGATTACTAGTCTTGAGTTCAAGACTAGTTTCAGGCAAGCCAACAACATCATGCATTTTTCTCATGTGCATTGGTGTGTTATTGTGCTGGTTGTTGTTGGAGTGTTAAAGTGTTGAAGGCATAGCACTGATCACTTTGGTAGTACGGGCAGCGATTAATACTAACATATCGTAATGCACTTCACAGCACCGTCATTCGTCGGTATTGTAGCAGAACCGTCGGCGAAGTAAAAGAACTAATAAAATGGCTACAGAGTTTAAACAACTCGGTGCCTCTACTTGATACCAGAAGGGCTTACAGCACTGTTCTACAAAAAATGTGCAATAGCATGGTTGTAAATGAATTAAGCTTTCTATCGCTCTCCCACTTCAACACCTGTTCTCTCTACACTCTACCTTTCCCAAAAGAAGGTAACACATTAATTAATTAACTGGTAGGCATCAATTACCTGATTGTGTTACTTCTCTTAAAAAAAGGTAAGCCTGAACATTTCTAATGATATTTAAATAACTAAAATCAGATGACGCACTGCAAATTTATGCTGTTTTCAATACTAATTCTTACAAAAAAATTTATATGTATTCAAATGGTTACTTTTGTTATTGCTTATCGATTTTTATAGGAATTATCGGGTTACCGTAAAGAAACAACTGTAACTTTTGAATCTGTTCTAATCTGAACTTGTAATATTTACACAAGAAAGATTTGTAAGGTGGCTGCATGCTGTAAAAAGATAAAGAAAATTAAAATGCCAATTTTCAGGATATTTAAGGATAAAAGATACTTTAGCATTTTAGAGGCACTTGTTGCAGGACGCTATGCCCTTTCTAAATTTTATTAAAAGGAGACCGAAACTTTTCGAATGACACCAAAATCATTATTTTCAGATCACGCCATCTAAATTTATTCAATTTTGAATTTAAATTTTTTTTCGTAAAATGGCCGAGATTGCCAAGGTTAGACGGCAACAAACTAGGAACCATTAAAGATATTGGACTAATTCTTGCGGAGAACGTAAATATATAAGCTCTTGTAGTTGTGTGGAAAATGTAGGATATATTTTAATATTAAAACTCCGTTTTCGTGAAGTTTGACTTTTTTACGATATATAATTTTATGTAGGAAGTTTCGTTTTTATTTGCGCTATATCGATTTTTTTCGTAAGTTTTCGATTTTAGTTGATACTACAGCTTTATGATGAAATTTCGATTGTTTTGGGAATAACGCATTAATTTTTGTGGAGTTCTGGTGTTTTTTTTTTAAAGATATTTAGTAAATTTTCGTGAAATTGCTTTAGCGCGTACTTCTTAGAGTTTTTTGTGAAATACGAGTAGTTTTTTTTTATGAATTTCCAATTGCTAATGGCTTGATTTCTGGGTGAAATTTCGTGTCTGTGTTTTTGTCATATAAAAATTTTTTTTAAAAATGTTGGCCATTTTTAACCATTTTAGACCAATAAGATCCACTGTTTATTGCTGTTCTTGGTTTTCATTGACAGTCGACTTTAGTTATCGTCTTAAGTGGATGAAGTTGGTGGTTTTGCTTTATGCATTTCACTAAAGAAAAGTGTATGCATACACAAAGAAATGTTTACGGGATGTACTTACTATACGTAATGTAATATCACAGGCAGTAAAGAAAAGATGTAAAAATTTATATACTTAATAACTTTTCTCAAACTCATGCAAGCATATTTTTTTAATACACACATATACAATTACACACCCATATATATTATATATAAATAATAGTGTAACATGCGAGCTTGCGAAGGCAAGCTAAAAAGTTCTTTGAAAGGCTACAAGAATAATCACCTGAACGTACAATCGGCCAACAAATTCTTAATCAGTTTGGGTGATTGCTTATTGATTTTAAAAAAATTAAGTAATTTGAAAGAGATCACTTTTTTACATTAAACTTTTTTCTAAATGTCTTTCTGTAATCCCAGGTTAGAATCCAGAGTCAAGTAAAAATTTCATTTTCAAAGTGTTCAACATATTTTTTTAAATAGAAAAGTTTGAAATGAAAAAATTACGTTTCTCATTAAAAAATTTCATTTTGTTTTCAAATTGTATTGGTATGATTTTTAGAGAAGGGATCTGCACAGAAAAAACTATAATTCCTATTCTAATACTAAATTCATACATTCAAATATTTTTTTTAACGGAAGTGGGACCTACCACAAAATTCGTAAAATTAAAAACTAAAATTCGTAAATATTGAAAAAATCTAGTTTTCTTTCTATTAAAATTTTGTATTGGAATATTTAAAAATCATACAAAAAAATAATAAAATTTAAAAACAAATTCACACACAAGTGTGTTGGAATAAAAACCTATCATAATTTTTTCTGTGTGTGTAAAAATATTTTGAGACTTATGGTCCACTTATGGTATAAAGTATAATTCTAGACTATGGTGTTTATTATGAGCAACTTAGATTTTCGATTGTGGTCGAATTAACTTATCGAATGAATTTTCATTTGGTATTATGGCGCACATTCGATAAAAATAACGCTATTGTGATTTTTTCTTATTTGGATTGTTCACAATAATAGCTATTTATCAGCTGGCACTTTAAATAAATATTGTTTGCTTACAAATTTATAAAAGAAAAAATTGAAAAGCAAAATTGTGTTCGATTGAAAATTCGTTATACAACGAAATTTTCGATAGTGCTGCCAGCTCATTTAGTATTCGATACTCGATGTTCGATAGCCAGCGAAGATCGAACATCGAATGCAACTGATAATAGCGGCCTATATTTTGTACATTTTAATATATTAAAAGCTTAAAAGTTATAGAGATCCCCAATATTCCCCATATCGATCATATACATAATAAAGAACAAAATATATCTATGTATGCATTCAAGTTTAACTCTTTGCGACTTTTTGCGATATTGCATTTTATTTAAATTTTGCAATTTATACATTTTATATATTTTCCAATATTGGTAGTATTATATGGTGGGTGTTTCGAAAAAAAGTTGCAGCAATTACCTCCTAGAATGAAAGATATGTCACTGACGTTTCTAAAATGGGAACAATTTTTTTTGTCTCGTCTTTTTATTTTTTATATATAGAGCCGCCATTTGAAGACAGATTTCATCATATTTCATATCGTTGTTTATCGCTTGACATTGGCTTAATTTTTGCTAAATTCTGGGCTCCAATTGTCTCATCTCTGATCCTTCCCTCCTAAATTCAAATCTTTCTCACGTGGCAAGAAAGCCCTTCTTAAATTTTGTATGTCTAGCTTTTAATGTACTCAGCTCATGTCACGCCCCAAAACTAAGCCCATTTTTCCTTTTAACTTACATATTATGTCGCCATTTTCACCAGTGGAAGGATGATTACGTTGAAGACAATTGGTACAAAAGTAAGTATACGTAAATAATTTCCTGAAGAAGATAACCGCTGGTTATCGAAAATTAAAATAAAAATATTAAAAACATCCTTAAGCTTAAAAAATACACGAGACTATTTATATATATTTTTTCATTTTTGTGTGTTTTTTTTAAATAAATTTTTTTGAAAGGCTATGATATCTTTATATATTTGATATTTGTAGAAACTTACCTTTCCATTGGTACCAGTCTTTCTTATCAAAAGATGGCGGTTGATTTATTGTGTGGTTTGATATACCTTTGCCCCTATGTGCAGCGGGAAGTACCAGGGATGGCCTGTAGTAAGATCGAGTATATTTCTTTGAGTTAGGAATTTTAATGTGATTTGCTTTTTAATTTAAAGGAATTGGTCATTTTATCATTTGGGTTATTTTCCACAATATTTAATTTGGAATTAGAGCTGTATGTTTTGGCCGGCCAACCCGGTTAAAAAAGTTATCTATATAAATTAACTGGTTAACCTACCAGCTTACCTAATTCAACTGACTTAACCGCCTTAGATGAATTAACCGGCTTAGGCGGCTTAAACGTCTTAGCTAGCTAAACCAGATAAACAGCTAATTTTCTTTTCACTGTTCGACGATTTATAATAATAAATTTCCTATACTAGCTAGTCTTGCAAGACAGCTTTTGTCGCTCTCAACATCAATTCCACAGCAGAGAGAGTTTTTTTCTTCCACCGGAAATATTATTAGCATTACAAGTAACGGCTATCAGAAAATTATAGTTTGTTTATCTGTCTTTATCACAACAGAGATATATGTAACTGAAAAATATTTAGGAATTGATCAAAATTGTAATAAAGAAAATAAATTGCGATAACTAAAAATTTTTTCTGCGCGTTTTAAGGATTGTGCTAAAAATCACGAACTATTTTTTGGACAATTTTAGCCATGCTATTACCGCAATTTTTTAAGGGTCATTTTTCATCTGGAATCAAAACTCTAAACAAACTGGCAAATTGTACATAATTGTACATATTGGCTAATTTTCACATGTCCAATTTTTCGTGCAGCTTGTATGAAACTTTATAAAGCAACTAAAAATATTCTCAAGCTAACTGCTTTCTAATATCAAATAGTGGGTTTTTATTTCCTTTATCAAAAAGGCCTTTTAATCCTTTTAGCGTATAAGTAGGTGTAAAGATGTGAATATACTTTACAAAGCCATTTAAAAAGCGCGTAGTTGTTATACAAAGCTGTTAATTTTTTCATGATTTTATATATATTTTTTCTTCCTTTATATAGTTACTAGTAGTTTGTTGTCATTTGTTTTTATCTTTACTATTCGAGTACAACTACAAACAAGAGTTAAAACTAGTACTTGACACTTTTGCAAAATGCTGCATCTTCTTCTTCAAATAATTTTTATGACTATATTTTCTATTTCTAGTTGCAAAAATTAGAGAGGGTGGTACTTTTAAATGAAGAAGAAAATAAAAGTGTGTCTGAATAGAGCAAAAATGAAAAAACAAAATATTATACCACAATAAGCTTCAGTTAGAAAATGAAGAAAAAAACCTATTTAGTCTATACTCACAGTCACTTTGCATATAGTTACACATACATAATATATGTATGTGTAGTACTTTCAAGTATGTGGTTGTGAAAGTGTTAAAGTCCTTATATATAATGTATCAGCCCCACCCGGTGTGTTTCGCTGCTTCATTCATAATTCATAATTATTTTGCATCCCGTATTCTCTACCATTTTGTTTAAAAGCGCAATTCTCTGTGTAAGTTAATCAAATTTAGAGAGTCTCGATGTTGTAGTTCTCCAAATATAGGATATTTATGTACTCCTTTGTATGTGGGGTATACGTCTCCCCCTTATACTTTGAGGTTTTGTTTAAAAGATGAAATTTAGAGAGTTCCCTTTTCGTGGTTCTTCACATATAGGAAAATTAAAAACTACTTTGTATTGGTGGTACTCATTTTCTCCACCAATATCTCCAACATTTTGTTGGAAGTCGCACTTTATTCTAAGAGTACTTGTGGACTTATAGGAAAATTAATAATTACTTTGTATGGGGGCTACCATAGTCCCTGTCCTATACCTCCAATATTTTGTTGGAAATTTCACTTTATTCTAAGTGCGACCCACAACAAATTTAAAGAGCTTTTCTTCGGTAGTTCTGCATATATAGGATGATTAACAATTACTTTGTATGGGAGTATCCGTCTCTCCCTTCCTAAACCTCTAAGATTTTGTTGGAACTTGCAGTTTATTCTAAAAGTTACCTTTATCAAATTTAGAGAGCATCACTTTAGTAGTTCTCCAGATATAGCAAAATTAATAATTATTTTGCATGAGAGGTACTAGTCTCTTCCTTTATAAGCCTCCAAGATTTTGTTGGAAATCGCACTTTCTTTTAAATTTAGAGATCCTCATTACCGTAGCTGTGCAGCTATAGGAAAGTTAATAATTATTTTGTATGGAGAATACCAGCCTCTACTTCCTATACCTCCAAGATTTTGTTGGAACTTGCAGTTTGTTCAAAGAATTACAGACGTAAATTTTTGAGAGCCTCTATTTTGTAGCCCTGCAGATATAGGAAAATTAATAAGTACTTTGTATGGGGGTACCTTCTATACCTCCAAGATTTTGTTGGAACTTGCAATTTCTTCTAAGAGTTACAAAGACAAAATTTAGAAAGCCTCACTTTAGTAGTTCTGCAGATATAGAAAAATTCATAATTACTTTGTTTGGGGTTTGCCAACGTGTCTCCTCCTATACCACCAAGATTTTTTAGGAACTTGGACTTTATTTTAAGAGTAACCCACTTTCCTCACTCTCGTAGTTGCTTTAATATAGTATTATTAATAGTTCAGTTGTATGGGGCTACCCGTTAGCCCCTCCTATACCGCCGAGATTTTCTTGGATATTGGACTTTATTCCCAGAGCAACCCACGTAAAATTTAGAGAGTCTCACTATTGTAATTGTGCCGAAATTTCAAGAGGAGTGGTCTTGCCGCTTGGCTTACTATAAGGAACAAACAAATATCCAAATAATAAACACACAAACACAGATTAATTTTTATATATACATATATATATATAAATAAAAAATACATATAAGTAGATAGCAATTTTCTAGTGCTTGTATAAGAATCAAGCATATAATCAATCTATCACAAATAAATTTTTATTACATTTTATACTTTAATGTCATTCTTTGCCAATGTTTTAATAATATGTCGCACTTTTCCTTTCCCAATGGCGAGTATGTATACTGTGGTATGATTTCAGACTATTAAAATATGTAATAATGTTGTTCACTTTATATGTAGGTCTTATCCCGAGGCTTAACCAAATTAAATATTTTTTTATTCTGAGTTTTGAGGGTATATTATAAATAGTGTTCTGGGTGCAACCGGACTGGTTCCATGGATAGATTTTCTGTCCAACAATGAAATACTAAAAATGATGCTTTACTTGCTATAAAAGCCTTTTCTGATATATATGTATGACATATGTATATATGTATATAAAATTAGAGAGACTCCATAAATTTGATGTGTGTTACTCTGAAAGCCAAGCGCATGTTTGAGCAAAAGCCTACAAAGTAGTTATTAGATTTTCTATATATGTACAGCAAAAATAGTGACACTAAATAAATTTATATAAACTTGATGCTGGTTGCTCTTAGAAATAAGTACCTTTTCAAGCAAAAGCCTAATGGTATAGGAGGAGAAGACGGCTACTCCCATAAAAAGCAGTTAGTAATTATCCTATATCTGAAGAGCCACCATGGCGAGACTCTGTAAATTTGCTGTGGATTGCTTTGTGAACTAGGTGCGTTTTTAAGCAAAAGCCTGGTTGTGGTAATGTAATTTGTAAAGACATTTATCTACACACCAAATAAAATATTGGTAAAACTAACCAATTTTATAGGTTACAACGGAAGCGGAACAGAACTCTGATGAAATTAGCGGGAGCTATATATATATATATATATATATATATATATATATATATATATATATATATATATATATATATATATATATATATATATATATATATATATATATATATATATATATATATATATATATATATATATATATATATATATATATATATATATATATATATATATATATAAATATATATATATATATATATATATATATATATATTTATAAATAAATATATATATATATATATATATATATATATATATATATATATATATATATATATATATATATATATATATATATATATATATATATATATATATATATATATATATATATATATATATATATATATATATATATATATATATATATATATATATATATATATATATATATATATATATATATATATATATATATATATGTATGTATATACAAATTGTGTCGATAAATGAGATCATACCGTATCAAAATAACCCAACATAGTTCTGTAAAAGTGTTACGGTTTTCGAGATATTCGCAGAAGGAAAATCGCAATTGAGATCCTACATAATTTTTCCATTATTTTTGTGTTTTCCTCGTATATTTTCTTTTATTTGCTTAAAATTTAAAATTAATAATTTTTTAACCATGTATTAACTTGTCAATCAAGACTTAACAGCATAAACTTATTGTATAAATAAAAATATTTTTAAATGGTATACTTATCAAAATTTGTAATCAGCTTTTAAGTTATTATTGCTGTTGTTAGAGATTAGCTTAAAAAAATTTTCCCATTTATGAGAATACATACTCAGCACAGTTAACAAATCACTGAATTTTTTAACGTCATTATACATTTTGTTTATTATTTTATAATCAATATATTTTGTTTTGCAGTTTTTAAATATATCTATCAATTGTCATTGACCGCAATAATAAAGAAGAACTTTTGCAAAACAATACAAATTTGCTGCATATAAAAATTCATACACAAATTATGTAAATTTATTTCAACATTTTGATAAAACTTTGACTTAAAATATGTGTGCTGTTTTTGAATTGCAAATAAACAATAAACTCAAAACTAAACAATAAATGTTAGAAAAAAATCATTTCCACAAAACAAAAATATCATCAATTTATTGGGTGGTTAAATAAAATAGTCATGGAATAGTTTTTTGTGTTCGAACAAAAATTTAATTTTATATTCAGTTATATATTTTATATATTTATCAAAAACACATTGTGTTTCAAATACAATTATCAAAGTGGTGTTGAAGTCTGTCATTCTTTAAACGAATTATATTTTTGTAATAATAACTATAAAACTCGGCGACCACTTTCCAAATTTAAATAAACTATATTTTTATAAGCAATTGGAAATTTAACATATATTTTCATTATATCAAATTAACTTTGTAATATATTCAAGCCTATTGTGTATTTTATGAGGAATGAAAGTGTTGTTATAAATTTATATATATAAAATCAATGCTAGGCAATTCCGAAGATTTTAATTTCATGGAATAGAGAATTGGCCTGCTGTGCTATTTAGGCGTATAGCTACAGTTTTTTGGATAGTTTCATTAATTTTGGATAGTTTTAAATGGAGGAAATAATGTAAAAAGCTAATGAGACCTCCAAAGTTCATCTTTTATATAACAAAAGATTCATAGATTTTTTTTACACTTGAATCTTTTTTTAAACAATAGATATGAAGGGCCTTATGCATAACGAAATTTTGGCTTAAAGTTAGTATGGTGTATACACCACTTCCTTGGCGGTTGTCGAATGCCGGGTATCTCTAAACGAGATAGCGAGACATTCGAGAGTAACACTGTGTTGGATTCTGGGACACTCAGATTGTGCTGGGAACGATATTGCGGACGGAATTGCCAAACAGGGCGTGACATTGAGCAGCTCGATGATATGCTACTTCATTGGCATCCCTCTATCACATTGTTAATCACTGTTACAGCTTGAATCATTCAGGCTGGCACAATATAGGTGGGAGCGCGAAGACACCTGTCGCGTTGCTAGGTCCACGTGGCCCCACTACGACCTCAGCAGGACACGAGATCTGCTCAGGCTCGGTAAAGGTCGAACGAAACTATTAGTAACAGTGCTCACAGGGTACTGTAATATTGGGACCAATGCCAGAAGGATGGGTCTAAATCATAACGACTACTGCAGAAGTTGTAATGATGAGGAGGAGAAGGAGACTGTTCTCCATCTTCTATGTCAGTGTCCGGCTCTAGCCAGCTTAAGGACGAGGATCTTGGGCGCTAGCATATTTCCAGACTTAGAGAGTCTGGCTAATGTAGGGCTAGTCAGGCTATCCTCGTACTTAGTT
The DNA here is from genome assembly GCA_956483635.1 of Panzeria rudis. NCBI lineage: Eukaryota > Metazoa > Arthropoda > Insecta > Diptera > Tachinidae > Panzeria > Panzeria rudis. Next base: position 74,328,377 of record OY101448.1, on the reverse strand, counting down.
CAATCGGGATGGTTTAACACGGCGGCAGGGCAGTCATAATTTCTATGCCCTGTCTGCTCTAGGGTAACACAAAGGGACCGAATCAACGGACGCAAGTGAGTCACTTCTAAAGTCGTGACTGCCCTCCTTACCTAACATAACCTAGTATGAGTGACGAAATTGAATTGGATCTTGCTGAGTTTGTCCATATATTTTCAAATTAGAAATCATCACAGAATATAACAATGAGTCTCGGCTGCGATCTACAGTGATTTTTAAATTAAAATTTTATATCAAAACTTGTTAAACTCCAGTTCAATGTCGTCATTTATGCTAACTCCATATCAAGTTTTCGTTATGCATACGGCCGGAAGTGCTTAGAAACTCGGTAAGCCAAATGAAAGCAAAAATTGCTGGTATGTGCTCATTCTGTTGCTAGGGACCATAGATTTGCATCGTAAAGAAACTTATGTACAAATTCTAGTATTTTGAAAATAGTTATGCTGCGTATTTAAAGTATAAAATTCCAAACACCATAAAATTTCAAAATTTGTTTAAAATTAAAAGTCGAAATATTCAATATTTTGTTTTTGTGACTGAACGAGTTATTGCACTAATCCTCTCATATAATTTATTTCGTAATATTTATTATTTCGAACTTATTTGCCTGTGAAACCAAAGTTGACTATTAAGCTAAGCTTCGCAATGTTATATTCAGAAATAATCATGTGATCTTAATTCTTATATTAAAAATTTCAAGAAATAACCATTTGATTTACCTTGCTTAAATATAAATAAAACTTTATTTTTTCCAAAATCTTGGAAATCATGTCGAGTTAATCGAATGTATAAATTATACGACACCGATCTATTTTTAGAAAAAAAAAAACGGTTGAGCGGTTTTTGTTTTTGGTGTTTTTGCATAGTGTACTAAATACCAAACAAGAAAAACAGCTAAGATTAGCGTCTGGGATTCTCAGAATTCGTAAGAAAGTTCAAAGGAATAAGAAAAAGTTTAAATTTTGTACAATTTTACCCATAGCGTCCATACTTAGTCCAAGGCCCATTTAAAAGGTTAGAATATAAATGCGTACGCATGTGGGGTTTAAGAAGTGGCAATAGTTTTTGAATCGCAGCTTTCGGATCTTAGAGCATATGAAGGGGCCTAGGTCCAAATAAAGTATGATCTTTTTTACCGTCGATTCATGTCTGTGCAAATACCTTTCACATAAGTACACATATGTTATATGTTCCAAAAGACTTTATATATATATATATATATATATATATATATATATATATATATATATATATATATATATATATATATATATATATATATATATATATATATATATATATATATATATATATATATATATATATATATATATATATATATATATATATATATATATATATATATATATATATATATATATTGGGAGTGGTTGTTCTTTTTTCTGCAAAAATTATCGAAAATTTAAATTTTCTTAAATATTCAACTTAAAAATTCAACTCTTGCGGTAGAATTTCCTCAAACATTTTTCTGAACGCTGTTAAATTTTTTTCTTTATCTAATAGAGGAACAATTTTAAAAATCGTTTGATATGTGAATCCGATATTTGGAAAAAACTGGACCAAACTTTTAAAAAATTTAGAAATAGCTCACTAACTATAGAGATAAAATATAGCGAGCGGTAAACAGTTTTATATGCGTAAAGTGTCCCACTCCTCTCCCAAGAAATTTGGAGATATAGCATTTAAAGCTTAAACGGAAATACCCTTTTCTAAGTCGATGTGAATTTTTATTCCAAGAGGACAAACCGTTTAGAAATGTATGATGTATGTTCCAAATATGTTGATTCTGGCCCTCTGTACATACTGAATGATAATGGAGGCATTTCAGATCATCAATTTGGTCTTAGGAAATCATACAGAACTAAAACTACAAGAATTGTAAATGTGGGGAGAAAAACATGTGTCGCACACTTCATTGACGTTTCTAAAGCGTTTGATAAAATATGGCACGATGGACAAATTCAGAAAATAAAGCAAAACTTCGGCTAACAGAAAACTATTTAACTGGGCAGAATAATGGTGTTAAATTATTATATTTGACATATGCTTCTAACTGGCCAATAAGCAGTAACATTCGCACATACACATTTTCGGATGATGCAGCTTTTCTAAAAGTTTCCGAATACCCTCAAGAAGCGTCCCGGATACAGCAAGAGTATATATTAGAGTGATCGACTCGGTTTTTGACCGGATTTTGCAGCAACACGGTTGTCGGTTTTTCCGAAACTATGATTTTTCGGATGTCGGTTTAAGTTCACAATAATTGAATTAATGTAAATTCAAATTATTTTTAAGAGTGGAATATTAGAATATCTAATCGGCATAGCAGAACGGATTAGTACAACTAATTTCGACAGCCGCTACGCTGTCATCATCAGCGTCCTTTGTTCGCTTTTACCACGTTTGATCGTGGATACTAGTATTAATGAAACATCAGCTATTTAACCAAATTTAGTGAGGAAATAGAATATCAGTTATCTTATTCCTTTTATCAATATGGTTAGCCGAAATATCCTGATTCCTTATTCCAATTTTTCCAACTCTTATTTTTTTGTTTAATATTTTAATATTCCACTCTTAAAAATAATTTGAATTTACATTAGCTTTGTTTGTTTACTTTTTTGTAGTAAATGTAGTAAAAGAGAGACTTTTAAAATGACGTACTCATGAGAAAGAAAATATTAAAATATAAAAAAACAGAAAATGAGTAAATGTAGTAAAATTGTTCATAGAAATACTGCTCAAAATAATAGCTGCAAGTAATATATTTTATTGTATAACAACGAAAATTCTTTTTACATAAAAATTCTGTGAACTAAAATTCTGAATTACACAATAGTCTGCCTGATTGTGTAAGGCGTTGGCGTAAACGCCTATGTCGTTTTTTGTAATAGAATAAAGTAACACACAACATGTGCTGTTTAATCTACTACAAAAAACCACTCAGGCTTTTGCGCCAACGCCTTACACAATCAGGCCCACTGCCTCATAAAACAATGATTTTTTATTTTGTTATTTTTTTTTTTAAATAACATGCTGGAAATTATTGGATTTTTATTTAAAACCCTTTGTAGTCAACCCTGTTTGAAACTACTTTTAGTAGCCGTTTCGTCAGCTTTTCCAGCATTTATTACCAAAGTAGACATTAAAACAGCTCCAAAATATGATGAGAACACGAGCACGCCGCACGTCCATTTCACGGTCCTAATAGGATTTTCAGCAAGATAATAAGGCAAAGGATCTCGTAATGGCCTTAGATCAAGAATTCAGGGGGCAGATTACAGCATTCGATCTCGATAGAAATTTACATTTAAATTGTATTGGAATTTCGATCGATATCGAATGCCGTAATATGCCCCCGGAAATCATACATTACTGAGAAAGCATCAATAAAAGCTTAAACATGTATTACTTCGGTCTCTATTTAATGTATTTCAAGGAACTACAATATTTAAAATGTATCAATTATTTTGCGCACATAGTGAACAAATACATTTTTTTCTAAAAAGGAAAAAAATAATTTGTTTCGTATCTATAATTTTAAACGTTTTTGTATTTTAATTTAACTATTTTTTATATTTTCTCATATTTTTCAATTTGACATAATTTTTATATTTACCCACAAAAATTCTTCCAGCAAATTGTAGTAAATTTGTAGTAAAAGAGAAACAATTTTTCTCTTAAATTCGTTACTACTTTTACTGTTTTTATGTGTACTCGAACGCTTTTGCAGTAAAAGTAGTAAAATGTGGTAAATGTAGTAACTTGTAGTAGGCAATCGAACACAGCTATTAATTCAATTGTTGTGAGCTTAAGCCGTATAATAATAACTTCCGACTTATACACATTTTCAGTTCAAATAATAATTAAGTACAAATAATCATTAAAATTTTCATAACATATTAAATTTGATCAACTACAGCCCAGCCATTTTTTACCCGATCAACGCAAATGATTCGAAGCGAAATTTAGCAGCCTTTCAAACTAGATATAATTCAATTTAATCGAAACACCGTTTGACTCTAGATGGTGCTTAAAGACAAGTGTAGATCGAAAAATCAGGAATTTACTGTTACCTGATCAGGGGGGGAGATGGGGGTGGTCAAATATTTATTACAGATTAGACAATGGAGAGAGAATAAGAACTCTGAAAATACTGTTACGTAGTATGTGAATAGCCCCTTATATGCATGGACCAACATCGACAAAAATGTGTTGAGATTGGAAAGGTCTCCATTTTTCGGTATGTTTATTACTATGCCTTCTGTCAGCTCGTCGGCTAAGGTTTAATTTTCCCAGAAGATACGGATCAAGATACATCTATAAGGTATATTATCGGCGAATTGATACAACAAAGCAACTATATTTGTTTTGGGAATTTTGGTGTTAAAAAATGTATGAAAAAAATAAAAGAAAATATTAAAATGTGAGTGTATTGGTAAAATATACTCAAATTTGACATCGTAATTACCGAACATATGGGCTGATGCAAAGACTTTCTATGGGTGGATTATGTTATCTGCTTTTAATAACTCCGTCCACGCCTCTCATCCAAAGTTAGACAAGTGGAAGGTATGTCAGGATCATGTATGTTTGTTTTACATTTTGACAACGTCTAATTCATTTCATAATGATATCAAATTTATAACTGAAGAAGAGTGCAATTCAAAGATTCCATTTTTAGATACATAAGTAATAAGAAGATTGGTACCAAAAGCGCACATCTTCTGATAGGCTTATTAACTATTATTCAAAACACCATAAAAAAATTATAATTAATACGGCTAGGAATTTAATAGAGAGAGTACGAAAAATTTGAGATACAGGCCCAGTGGTAAATGAAACGAAGTACTCAGATAATAATCAATGATGTCAGGATGGCGTTCTAAGCGAGCAATCTAAGTACTTAGATTGTTATCTACGTGTAATCTAATATGTCATTTACATTGTGTATATGAGAATTTCGTTGTATTTCATAGAATTTATCCCTTATATGTACAATGGAAAAAATTGTGGCCTACTTCTGGGCTATACTACAGCAACAAGTCGCTTATAGTTCCATTTATTATGTAAACGCACAGTAGCGACACGTACTTACTTTTTAAGCGATAGTGCAGCGATTAAACAGATTATGACGTACTTATGTTAAATCTAAGCGGGGAAATAAGCCAAAGCGTCATCACTAGCTGCTGGGGAGCTTCACAAAACTAATATAGAAAGTGTCCAAACTGAATTTTGGTCATGTTTCGTTAAAAAGGAATATATACCAATTGTGAATCCATTAGCTGACGGAAGTATTGTTCTTAACCTAAATTTTTACCTACATCTACTTATAATCTACTTACCTTTAAACCTAAAATTAAATTCAACCTCCACAAAATAACCTGAAATAAAAATAAAGTTTATATCTGAATTGTAAACCCTCAAAAGATACACCTCTTATTGGTTGGAAGATTCATCGATAGGTGAGCATTATTATACGGAATCAGCCACAAAAAAGAAGACTAATTCTTCCCTACTTCTCAATCAAACCCCCAAATTATAATCGCTCTCCTACGAGGAATTATAATTAATTCCCTTTTTTTATAGATTGGCCTCTCGGATCTCATATAACACTCACTCTGCCATCTACATTAAAAGAGAAGTTAAATACAATTATATCCCTGCAATTGTATTCAGAAAGAATAAAAGATATTTTGAGCAATAATAATTACCCAATTCAACTGACCTGTAGTTTAATAAGATAATATAAAAATCGAAATAATTTAAATACAAGAACAACTACTGAACCTAAAATTTTATAAATCACTAGCTTATGTACCTCTTATGTCTGAAAGATTAGAAAATTTATGATAATAAGAAATATGTAATGAACCATAAAATCTGCAACACATTAGGTATACTATTGAGTAGCACAAAAGATAATATATATAAATTAGAAATGTCTAAGTTAGTTTATAAGATACCATGTGGTGGTAATGACAGCGAGAATTGTAATAAGGTATATGTACGTAAGTACAACCAAAAAAAAACTGAAGAGTCGAATTTTGGGACATACGTATATCGGATTATAAGTGCAGGAGCACTATATCTTTATTGCTCTAATACTAATCATTGTCCTGATTTGTAAAGTACAAAAATTTTAAAACAGAAAATGATTATAAACACAGATTAATGATAGAAATGTTACAGAATAGCAAAATATAAACTACACAACGGATTAACTATAAAATAGACACACAGATATTTAGTAAATAGAAGCGAGAACTAAGAAAATTTTGTATATTTTATTTTCTTTACTTTACATAACGAAAAAAAATTGTTTTTTCTGTTGACGCCTTAAAATATGTTTTTAAATAGTTTTTGATTTTAAATATTACATATGTAAATTTGTAACAAAACTTGGTCATACAAATTTTTAATTGTTATTTGTAACCGACTGCATAAAATGAAGAAAGATTATCAATTCATGTATTTTTTTATATATCTACCCTCAAAACTCCGCCATTTATTTTAGGATTTTTTCTCTATTCAAACCGAGTCTTATGAAACTGTACATACACATTAAGCTTCTGCTTAAACACTACATCAGGATCACAAAAGTGGTCTGTGTCATGTCCATATAAAGTAAATATTCTTTTTTTAACAACTTCTACTAAACCGATTCTTATGAAGCTTTGCATACACCTTTAGTTATCATTTTAATACAACATTACGTTTAGAAAAGTGGGCAGTGCCACGCCCATGAAAAGTAAACAAGCAATTCAACTACATCTACCTAGCCGATTATTATGCAACTTTGCATAAACATTTACTTAGTGCTACAATAATACAACATTGTGGTTATAAAAGTGGGCAGTGTCACGCCCATGAAAAGTAAATATTCATTTTAACTACTTCTTCATATCCGATTCTTATGAAACTTCGCACACACAATTAGTTCTCGTAAAAGTACATGACGATAATATATTGGGGGCGGTGCATGCCTATTTTATAGTCGGTTTTTTTTGCAAAAATTATAACATTATATTATCCCTGAAGAAGCTATCTATTATTGGTACCGAAATATTGCACTTAATAAATTTATTATTACAATTTTTTGTAAAAACCCGTATAAGTGGATCTTTAGCTTGAAGAAAACGGAGGATATAGATTTTAGAAATATTAAACCATTTATTGTGGTCCTTATTAATACAAATAGTCAAGACTTATTCCGATTTCTGCATACATTTTACTTTTGTCTATTTATTTGTTAATTACTTAATATATATTTTTAATAATCACATAAATATGTACATGATAAATACATGCTTTATTATATGTTCAAAAGTAATGAGGTAATTAAAATAATTTTGGAAAATATTTATTTAAAAATTTATCACATATTATTCGACACGGCATATTTGTTTTACCTTTTTTTGTGTTGGCAAAAATTATTGTAAATTTATATTGAATTTTTGTTAACAATTTCATTTAAATGGTTGAAAACATAATAAATATAATTAATCGTATATGTTTAGCTTTGTTAGCAATATGCATTTAAATATATGCATTTATATTAGGTTTTAATTGTCTATTCATACATATCGCACAAGAGCCTCTGAACGGGATCAACTCAAAATTGTCCAATTTTCTCTTTTTGCCAGAAATCGATATACAGTGGTCGTCATATCTACCGAATGTAAAAATCTTTGTGATATAACAGTAGAGTAAAATAAAAATAGTATTTTGCCTCTAATGAAATTTTGTAAATTTTGAGTTGACCCCCTTTAGAGGAAATTGTGCGATATGTGTAATTATAAATTATCAACCAAGTCGACTAGGACATAAAGTTCATTGAACATAAAGTTAATTTTTCTGGAAAAAATTAAAATTTTTAGTTGAAATAACAACGAACTTAATTTTGATTAAAATTTTTTAATAAATTTTAGTTTTGTAATGTGCTTTTTCCAAATTAATATTTTACTATTCAGTAAAATGTTAAGGTTGTATTAAAATACATCGAAATGGATTATGGAACTGTATGCCATATAATTAGATCAGACTTTAAATGGCGGTGACATATATAAAAAATAAAAGGTTCCACATTTATGGGCGTGGCAGAAAAGTTTTTGCAGTTCTATCAACGCTATTGGCATACTTTTTACTCTAGGGCGCGACTGCTTTGTTTTGGATTTTGATCGAGCCGCTTAATGTATTATCTATGTATGAGAAAAATAAAAATAGCTTCCTTTTGGGGAGTGGAATAAAACTGGGTGTGTTAAAAGCTAGACTTACTAAGTTTTAAAAAGAAAGGGTTTCTTTCCGCGAGAAAAAAAAATGTTCATTAGGTGGAATGAGCTGAGATGACATTAAAAAGTCACCAAGAGCAAAAATAAAGCAATAACCAAGCCATGAAAAACGATATGCAATATGTTATGATCGGAAAACAAATCGCGCCGCAGTGTACAAAAAACTAAAATGGGGGTAACAGGGGCGTAACAAAAAAAAAATAAAAAAAATATATCTGGAATCGTCTTCAACTAACTGACTGGCTCAACATCTTTTTTCGAACTATCCTAGTCCACAATACAACTTTTGTATTAAAAAATTTTATCAGTCCAAAAGCAGTTCTTGCTGCTTTCTCTTCACAATCTACAATGGAATCTAACTATAAACCTTCGACAGTATCAAGGTCACTTATAGGTGGTATGTCATAGTGACCAGTGATATAATGTCCATGGACATTATGTAACTCCAAAAAGTTTTAAAGCCCCAAGAGCATTACGACACTTTTGAAAGTGCCATAATGTCCATACAATTTATGACATTATTATTACTATGGACCTTTAAGAAATTTATTATTCGACATATTGTCATTATTTTATTTTAAATGAAATTTATTTGCTGGTGTTTAAGCATTGTCTATATGCAACATTTGATTGGTGCTTTACCAAATCATCAGTAGACATCAAACACAATTTTGAACAGCTACAAACCCTTTATCTTATGCACAAACTTTTAAAAACCATTTGAGAATTTACAAATAAATGATTTTCAAAAATAAGCATATCAGGTTTGGAACTTATACAAAACCCAGGAAATAATTTTTTTATTCGATATGAAGAATAAAATGGATTCATATCGAATAAAAAAAATTATTTCCTGGATTTTGTATAAGTTCCAAAACTGATATGCTTATTTTTGAAAATAGTTTATTTGTAAAGATAAAGGGCTTGTAGCTGTTCAAAATTGTGTTTGAAGTCTACTGATGATTTGGTAAAGCACCAATGAAATGTTGCATATAGACAATGCTTAAACACCAGCAAATAAATTTCATTTATTATTATGGACATTATAACACTTTAAATATATCGTAATGTCCATAATTTTATAAATGAAAATATACATATTTGTATAATCATATTTTTATATATTTGAACCCGGCCAACATGGTGGAAAATAAAGTCAATTGACGTTAACAAAAATTAGGAAATAGCGTCAACAATGTTTAAAGTATGTCGACTTAAAGCAATATTTGGAAATTAATTGAAAATTTTAAGAAATTTTATTTCTATTACTAAAGATCCTCTGCATATGGCACTTTCAAAAGTGTCATAATGTCCATGAGTGCAGTGTCGTCAGGTCCATAGATATTATGATACTCTTCACAGCGAGAAGAATCTTTTCTATCCGGCTTTTGGCTGGGCTTAAGAGTTATCCCTCTTGGATATCGAATAGCGGGGCTTCACTGACCTGATATTTTCTGCTTAGCCAGGAAAAAAATCCTTAAACCCTGCCAAAGGCCGGCTATGCAAGAATATTTACTCATCGAATCCGCATTTTTTGTAACATTAACAATAAGTTAATATATATAAAAAATTCATTAAGATCTATAACACTTTGGCGCCAGTTTGAAATATACGTCAGTTATACATTATCTCTCAGACGATGTAAAGTTTTTTCAGTACGGGTTTTTACTTATAATTCCATAAATTTCATACTTATAAAAGACAAAAGTAGACATATTACACATTAAAATTTACGAAATTATGTGTAGTTCTGAAAAATGTATTGAGATTTTAAGAATTTAAAGATTTTTTACAGACTTTTTGTAACACAAGGGGAAAAATGTTGTTATATGGTGTCCTCTGCATATTAATTTTTTCTCAATGCTACAAAATCGTTGCTTGTTAATATTTCCGAATGAAATTTTTCAGTAATTTATTTACTAAATACTAGGAAAAAAAATAAAGTTTTTCTTCTGAGAATCTCAAAATACTTAAGAAAGTTCCAAGAAACCCAAAAAATGAAATTCTGAACGATTTTGCCCATAGCGCCCGCACTTATTCCAAGACCCATTCCACACTTTCCCAAATAGCTACGCACATGTAAGGGTTTTCAGAAATGGCTACGATTTTGGAGTCCCAGCTTAAGGATTTTAGAACATGTGGACTAAATTCAAAATTTCGATCTAAAATAAGATGTATTAGGAAGTGCCCAGGTCGAACTATATTAGTAAATTTAATTACTTGCTTGCCTTCAATTCACGTTTGTACAAATACTTTTCAGATAAGTATACATTTGCTATATGTTTCATAAGAATTTTTTATATATACATATGTAAAATAGTGACGGTGCATTTTTTTTTTTAGCAAAAATTGTCGAAAATTCAAAATTTTTTCAAATTTCAGTTTGAAAATTTAATGTTTGTCAACTCAGTCAGCAGAATTTCGTGAAATTTTTTTGTTAAACTCTTTGAAATTTTGCTTTCTAACTAATAAAGAAAAATTGAATAAATCAGTTGATATTTGGATCCAATTTCTGGAAAATACTGGACCAAAATTTTTAAAAATTTATAAGTTTCGTTTTTAAAATGAGTATAAATCTCTTACTATAAGAGATAAGTATACAACCAAACACGCATCTTTAGATCTTATTAATAGCTGTATTACACTATCTCACAAGCCGTTGGACCTCTGTAGAGTTTATGGAAAGTTTTAAAAAAGCAATAACAACACATTATATCAGGGTAGCATTTTGTGCAGAAGTCGAACAGCTTGTATAATAGTCTAAAACCAGTTTAAGTGCTATCCGCACAAAATCATAAATGTGAAAATAAGGCCAAAAAATTCAAAAATTTCGGCCGTATAAAGTACTGAGATCAAAATAAGGACCAAGTTCTTGATAGGTACAATACCATCTCAATTGTAGGCAACCTGTTAGCTTGGCCACTTTTTTGTCATAATTCTTTCCCATATTCGAAAGGCAAACAAATATTGCCAAGCTAAAAGGTTGCCTAGAAATGAGATGGTATTGTATCTATCAAGAACTGGGTCCTTATTTCGATCTCAGTACTTTTTACGGCTGAAATGTTTGAATAGGAACTTGGCCTTATTTTCTCATTTATTTTTTTGTGTGAATCTCAGTTCTTTTTTCTAAGCTTTTATTTAGTAAAATAAGTGCCCCATGCAATAAGTACTTGATGAAAAACATAATTTTTCCCTCTTTTTTCTTAGTACTTTTCCATCAAGACCTACCTGTGTACCAAATTTCAGCTTTCTAGGTATACTGGAAGTGCCCCTTACAAAGAAGGGGCACCCTAGTCCGACCCAGATGAAAAGTGCGCGTTTTTTCGTTAACTGCTAATCAGGGCCTACCAGTGTACCACATTCCAGATTTCTAGCTATACTGGTAGTGCCCCATACAAAGAAGGGGCACCTAGTCCCCCCAGATAAAAAGTGGTCGTTTTTTTCGTTGATTGCTTATGTACCTGTGTACCAAATGTCAGCTTTCTAGCTATACTGGAAGTGCTCCATACAAAGAAGGGGAATCCTATTCCCCCCAGGCAACAAGTGCCCGTTTTTAGATTTTGCTGGTTAATTGCTCACCAAGACTTACTTGTATATAAAATTTCAGTTCTCTAGCTATAGTGGAAGTGCACTATAATATTGATGAGTCAGGGCGTAAATATGTAGTAAAATATCCACATGTTACACCTTAATATCTTAGGAAGCTTTTTTGCTAGAACTTTGAGGTTACCTCTGTAGGGAGACCTTATGCTTTAAGTTTCATTATTTTATGACTGATTGGAGGAAATTTATGAGGGGGCTAAAAAAAGATCGAATGATTTCTTGTAAATATACACACTGTGTGGCCGGAAATTGGCCTGACGCACTACCGTGCGCCTAGATTATACAGCATAAATGTTTGGAAATCGGATGAGAAAAAAAAGGTAAGCAGTAACAAATTTTACATTGGCAAAGTGATTTGAAACTTCATAGCTCCGCTCCTGAGCAAGTTAGTAAGCTGATATTTAAAATGTAAATATAAATTCTCCTCTGCTATGTCTATGTAGAATTTTATTTCGATAGAACAATCCGTTTAGAAATGCCTGATTTATGTTTCAGATATTTTGATTCTGTCCCACTGTGCACTGCACTTAAATATTATTTGTTGTTGTATTGTTTCTAAAAAATTAATAAATTAAAAAAAAAGTACGAAAGTGTATTAAGGAAACCTTGGCTCAAGCAACAATAACCAGTGTAGGAATCTTTTGTCGCGAAAGAATCATCACTCCCCAAAAAGGCATTATATCCTCCAAATCACAGATGATGTAGGGTATAAATTTAAAACGTTTAATGCTACCTTAAATGTGTAATATATATAAAAAAAACAAATAAGCAAAAATCATATTGAAAACTGGCCTATTTAACCATTTAATAGCGTATTTGCTGAAAATTTAAACCTTTGAATATATAAGTATACATTTTAAAGCGTGCTCATGTGTAAGTTTATATACACATGTATGTGTTTATTTGTTTAGAATTTGTTTAAATATTATTGTTGTATTTATTTGTTAATTTATACTATTTAAATAGTGTATTTGGTTTTAGCTGTTGTTGTTTTTGCTCCATTTTTATATGCATGTTTATGTGGTTTACCTTTAATGAGTTTGTATTACACGAGTGCTTGAAAAACTTACATATAAAATGAATATTCCAAAAACCAAAATTAAAAAATATTGTTATCATTAATGTAAATATGCACAAACATATATTTGGCATTTTATTGAGCAAATGTACGCACAATGCCTACAGACATACAAAACTTAATAACATAAGTGCATATTTGCTGTGTAAATAATATTAAAATAAATTAAAATTTAATGTTAAAGCGCCTATTTTCTAATGGACATGTACATAGAACTGGGCAAGAAGCACAATCTGTTATGAACTACATCGTTAGCGCTTATTAGTTAAATGAACTAAATTAATGACGTTGACATTTCATACTTGTGAAATTTGTATAATTTGTGATCTTAGGATAAATATTTTTAAAAACTTTATAGCGTATTATGTTCTATGATCCATGTCTGTTCCGGAGTCCCGAATGTGGGCCCTGCAATAACAATTATCTTGATTACTACGTCTGAATACACCGATATATAAAATGACAATCTCACCTCTCTGCATTAGTTTGAACAAAATATGCGAAAAGGAGTGGCAGCGAATGTAAAACTTTCCATCGTTGTCTTAGATATTTCTACGCATGTCATACTACCACCGCAAACTGTTCTATTCAGTTTATATATGGCCTTATTCATAAACTGATATTTTCAATTTATAACAGGTTATTAAAACGAATTTACATAGAAATATTAACCCTTCACAAACCAAAAATATTTTTTTTATGAATAAAGCCGTTAGTATTTATAATTAAGCCACAATCTAAATATAAAATATTTATTTTTCATATGCATTTAACAACTACGTTACTTATAACATAACAAATTGAACATACTTCTTTCTTTTTTGTCTCTTGTTGAATTGAAAATAAATTATACTTCAATAACATGTTTCATATTCGCTTAAAATTTATTTTAATTATTATTAATATTTATACTCAATTAGTTTTGTTTTCGACGAACTTTGTAAATTTAAGCTTTTAATCGTCGTATAATTTTAGAAAAATATAAAACATTTTACTAACAAATACACAAATACACAAATGTAGATAGCACTATAATGAGAATTTATAATTTCATGTACATATCTATGTAATTTAAAAAAATTTCGCATAAGTCAAATTTCGATTTTATTTAGAAAACGGGAATGAAATACCTCATATTTAAATTAGTGTAACTTTACAACCGATAATGAGATTTGAGCAAACGAAGTCTCTAATTGAAGCACATGTCTAAACGTTTTAAACGCGAGTACTAAAAATAAACTGTTTCCTTGCAGATATATTGCAAACATGCAAAAATAAAATTAATATACAAATATTTAAGAACTTCATCTTTTGATTAAATTTCTGTTGATAGGGCATATTGTTGTGTATCACTTACCAAAAATTTGGAGTGGGATCAATATGGGCTAAAAAAATACACATATTTTACTAAGAGGTTTTCATAACAAAAATTATTATTTCTGTGTTATTAAGTACTAGCTAAAACCTGTGCAAAAGAAAACTTTTATATTTAGTTCTTTTAAAAATAAATTTCTTTATTTAAAATTAAAAACTGAAAAATAATTATTTAATATATTTTGGAGGTTGACTCCTTTCCATAATTATATTCGTAGCCGAGCAAAAAGAGATAATATAAATAATGAATGCTTATGCAAAGTATTCCATCTTTTTCTGATATAGTGATTAAATAAATAACACTCTCTACTAAGTTCGTCTTGCATGTCGTTTTGCAAATTTCCCCCCTCCGATTTTCGAAAAAAATCTATGGGACCAAACTGCAGGCAAACCTTTTCAGACAAAAAAAAAAGAGTTTTGAAAATCGGCTTACAAATGACAGAGTTATGCGTGTACAAACATAAAAAAGTAAAATATAATATTAGCAATTACTAGCAATTTTGGTAAAAATTTTGTTATAATCTATGAGTATTTTCATTAAAATAAAAAAGTGTTCTACAAGCCGGTGGTTCGTGACGTGTACAAAAGTATATATAGGCTTAAAGAAGACACTTTAGTCTTTCTCTGGAGGGTTTCGGTTTTTTGATCGCTTTTGATCTTCAAAAGTTATACACTAAACTTTAAATTTTACAAAAATATTGGGGCTTAAAATTTATTACATGGCACGCATACTACAACTTGTACAGGGTGTTCACAAACCATTTCTTAAAAACAACAGTTTACCCAACATAACAAAAAAACCGCAGACCTTTATCGATAATAGTTTTCGAGGAATGATAATTTTTTTTGCAGATCAAATATGGCAAATTTTAGATTTTTTTTAAAATTAACATAAAACCTTTGTTTTTAGCAGCATGCCACGCCCACTACTGGGAATATTTTAACCAAATTTTTTGGTTACCTTAGTTTTGATATGTTTCCTTCCTGATGGCGTAAACATTTTAAGAATCTACGTCAAGAAAAAATATAGGTTTGACCAATGAAAATCGACTCTGAGGCACCGTGCAATGTATTAGTTGCTATTTTTTTGTTTTTTTTTTTTAAATTATATATTATCAATTTTTAATTTTTGCAATAAATTGGTGTATAATGAATACTCCATAAAGGAAGCAACCTGCATTTCCTAAAAACAGACTGAATAAAGTTTCTTTTTGTATTCCAAAAAAGCTTTTTTATATTCTCTTACGTACATTTTTAGTTAGTTTCATTTCATTTCATTTTATTTCATTTCAATAAAAATTAAAATTTTTAGATTTTGTACCGACATTTTCGTGTTTATTTTTCATACAAAACATACAGGGGTACATTTGTGCCAATACCTCCTTTTGAAGATGTTTAGAAAACAAAACCCTACAATTTGGGGAAGGCCGTTACTTTTTTTTATTTTTAATACTTGAGAACGAAACATTATTGTTAGATTTAAGATGTCATGAATTTTCAGATATCAAGTGATAAATCAAAAAAAGTTATAGTACATATAAAACGAAAAAGTTACATTTGTACCCCTTCCGCCTGACGAGGGTTGTACAATTTTATCGCGTAAATTTGGCCATATAATCAAACAAATGAGCTTCTGTAATATTTTTAATAAACATTGAAAATGATACTGATAAAGAACAACTGGATTATAATGAAAACTTCTTATATGAATCAAATTAATTTCGCTGTAACTTACGATATTTTATAAGTATGTTAAATAATTTACATATAGAATTCGCGATTCCCAAGCCCTAGTACGTACATTAGGGTATTCATTTTACTCGACTTTTCCATTTAATCGAAATTCAATTAATCCAATTAATCGAAATTGAAGTTTTTAAATTAATCGAACAATCGAGTAACACGAGTCAGCTTTACTGCTGAAAATTATTCGAGTTAATCGGAAAAATTTTTGAATTTACTCCGTTTTTAGCACATTTTTGTAAACAAACATAATTAAATAAAAATTGTTCCCGTTTTATTTATCTTAGTAATGAAAACAGAAGAAAAAATATTTCTACATAAGCACATATGTAGTTTTTTTCACTATTCAAATGTTTCGTTTTGGGAAAATTTAGTATCAGGAAATATTTACTGCTTGTTTTTGAAAATAAAATTAAATGTTTCGTTAGGAAATTTATATTGAAAGCAAAAACAAATTAGAGTTTTTTTTATTGTTGTTTAAATATAAACTCCCAAACGAATATAATAATAATATTCAGACCTGTTATGTATTCAATGCGAAATTAAATTGTAATAGCCAAGCTTTTACGATTCCGTACATTTTTATTTTACGTGGAGAGCAGAACCAGATAATTCATTAAATAACCGAACAAAATCAATACATTTAGCTCTAAAATATATCCTAAATATTTTTTTCCATTGAACATTTCTCACATTTATTCTGAACTCCGCCGTTAGATTACATTCGATACCTTAATAAGAAAAATCTAGTTAACTAGTAGCTCTTGAAATCTCTTCTTTATTTATTATTTATTTATTTCAAATAATTTTTGCTTGATATTTTCGAATTTTTGTACAAGATATTTATTGTTACTGTATAATTTACTTAATTCTTTGATGCGGTCTATTAGTATGAAATAACATTTGATTTGAATGGCAAATTTCACATAATTTCAAAAATTTATTAAGAAATCTACAAAAACTTAGTAAAAAAGGAGAATTTACATAAAGTTTATTTTAGTCGAGTTCTTCGACTAATCGACCTAAATTACTTGAATAAATTTTTACTCGAAATTTAAATTTTTTGCTTCATCGAACATTATATGACTTCAATTATTCGATTAATCGAGCAAACATTATTCGAGTGAATACCCTAGCGTACATACAAACAAACACACATATGTGCACATTAATGTATGTATTTCTGACTAAAAATTCATGTGTTATTTATAGGGCTAATGATAGCATTTTCGTTGTTTTTCAAGTGAAAATATGTATAAATATTTAAATACCAATATTTATTCAAGAACAATTCGTGTCATACAAACGCCTTAAATACCAATGCCGTATGAGTAACATCACATCACAAATAATTAATACATTAGTCATACGCCACAGCAGGTGCCTTACTGTAACGATTCCATTACAATAAATAATTTACTTACAGCATGTTTACCAAACCCAGTACGCTATAATACGCTTATAAGTATTCGCAGATGTCTTAATCTTTTCATAAAAAAGTAGCATCTGTTAAAAACATTCAATTAGAAAATTGCTATCGCTTTAACAAATAATTGTTAAGAAAACATGAGTTTCACATCAAAATTATGAAAACTATCATTATTCTATCACAATTTGAATTAAAGAACTTAACTATATTTATTTGTTTTACGTTATTTAGCCTTTATATGGAAAATAAAAATCCTCAATAAATATCTATTTCTTTTGTTCACAAGCAACAGCTGTTAAGTAGTTTGCGCCATTAAATGGTTTACCATTATTTGGATAAAATACAAAAATTTTTTATGAGAAAAAGTAAACAAATAAAGTTTACTCTGGAGAGGCAAAACTATTATTTGCCACAGCGTTGATATCTGCGTGCGTGAAACTACATCTGGTCAAGACGAAAAATGAGGAACGGCTTTTACAAATGCAAATTATTACGAATTTGTGCATATGCTAGTCGTACACATA
The DNA here is from genome assembly GCA_956483635.1 of Panzeria rudis. Taxonomy (NCBI): domain Eukaryota; kingdom Metazoa; phylum Arthropoda; class Insecta; order Diptera; family Tachinidae; genus Panzeria; species Panzeria rudis. Next base: position 74,310,275 of record OY101448.1, on the reverse strand, counting down.
TTGATTGCAACGCATTCTATAAACATGCTGTTATGCTAAACTTAAAAGTTTTTAATTATTTACATAAGTCCATTTGAAAAACTGCCCAATATACTATAAATGGAAATATAAATGCTAGCACTTTCTCGAGTGAGTGTGAGTGTTAAATCATTAAACTTATATGTGATACTTATTAAAAGCAATGCTTCAAGAATAAACAATTAAAAATATTTTATGCACTTACTTATATACACATACATATGTATATATATCGTTAAATGAAACGCAACACACCGTAAATAGCAAAAAAAATCGAATTCGACTTTTTAATAAATTCCGATGTATTTGACCAATATACATCACTACATAAAACTCGGACTTCCCAAACAGAAATTAAGAAAATTTAAAAGGAAAACGACAAGGTCAATCATATTACTTTCACATATAATTGCTTCTCCTATAAAATTATGAAATTGTTATTCAGGGCGTTTTGCGTTTCAGGTGACCATATGTAAATATGTGCATATAAGCACCTTTTTTTTACTTAAGGTAGTAGTGTATTAACAATTGTTTTTGTTTCGTGCAATTTAGTTTATGAACCTGTTCAGGCCCTTTCACATTGTAATACAAGCTTTAAGATTTTTATTAGATTTTGTAAGACAAAAATCAATTAAAAATCAGTCTGACTGTCCAAAAATTTTAAAGAAAATTTTTTCATTACATTTTATTTCTACACTACCACATACCAAATAAAACGTAACATAAATAATTTATAATAAAGCAAATTTTTTGATACTTCTTCTTCTTTATTTACGCCGGCAAAGAACTACAAAACTGTTTTTGTTATCAGGATAAAATGAAAAATGTTTGTTTAGAAAATTTCCTAAAAATTACGTATTATTTGATAAATCATAACAATTTGTTTTCACTTTGCTGGATTTTTACTTAAGATTTGAGTTTTTAACAAGTATTAATACTATATATATTAGTCTGAAGGCCGCTTTAACAATACTCGAAATAGAAAAGTGATAAAATAGCTGAAATGAAATGTGAGGCTAAACACTTTTGGCTTATAGGCTCTTACAAGCATACTCTTTCTTTATTCATGTTTTAAATTTATACTAACAAAGCTAAGCAACCATATAAATAAACATATAAAATAATATTCATGTCTTTATTAGTTTATAATCGTTATATGTATATGGCGTTAAGAATATAAATCAAGCTAATGGGTATTTCATAAGTAAGTATCGGTTCTATTTGTATTTAATACTTTTTTGCGTTAATTACTGTGGGGCCTAGTAATTTATCCAATTTTTATCTATACGATACAAAGCCAACAAAATGCACAACAATGCACAGTGGGACAGAATCAAAATATCTGAAACATAAATCAGGCATTTCTAAACGGATAGTTCTATCAGAATAAAAATTAGCATGTACATACCAAAGGAGTATTTCTATTTATATTTTATATAATATCAGCTCTCTTACTTGCTCAGGAGGGGACCTATGGAGTCTTAAGGTAGGGCACTTTGGCCATGTAAAATTGTTTACTGCTTGGCATTTTTTTGGTTTCTCATCCATTTTAAAAATTTTTTGCTATATTAAAACACACATTTTTGGACGTATCTCTCATAGGTACTGAGTTATAGCGTGCGTTCAGAAATTCAATTGCGCAATAATAGAAGTTCTGCGCTCGAACACTAGCACTAGGAAATACTTTTCAGCGTCAAAAGTTTATTTACCGCATATTGCTGCAATTATGCCAGCATTTTATTATTTTTGCAAATTTACTGCATTTACGAATTCACCCATACTCATTTGAAAATTTAAATTTCTTAATTTTTCAAAACTTTTGTCCAGAATTTTCCGGATATCGGATCCAAATAACATTGGATTTATTATATCTTTCCATCGCTAGTTAAAGAACAAAATTTCGAAGAGTTAAAAAATATTTAAAGAATTTTGCCGTCTGAGTTGAAAAATATTTAATTTTTATGTCGAAATTTGAAAAAGCACCATCATTTTTTATATATAAATAAAAATTATGGAGTACATAAATATTTACTTATCTAAAAAGAATCTGCACAGAGTTGAATCAACAGCAAAAAAATAATCGAGTTTCCAAAATTAAAAAACGCAAGAAATCACCAAAACTAAATAGATAACCAAAAAACTAAAAAAGCACGCAAAACCGAAAAAAGTCTTCAAAACGAAAAAAGCACTAAAACATGAAAAAATCGATAAAACTAAAAATATCATTAAAAAAAACGAAAAAAAATCGCCAAAAATGGAAAAAATTACCAAAACGAAAAAAGCGCCAAAGCAAAAAAAAAAAGCGCCGAAACTAAAAAAAAAATTTCAAAAACCGAGAAAATCCTCAAAACGAAAAAATGTGTCACACAAAAAAAAATGCTAAAACTAAAAAAATTACAAAAAACCGAAAAAATCCGCGAAAAAAGTAGCAAAAAAAGAAAAACCGCCAAAAAAACTCACCAATATTAACAGTGCCAAAACCAAAAAAGTCGCCAAAACAACGAAAAAAACTTAAAAAATATATAAACAAATTTAAAAAAACAAACAAAAAATTTTCAAAATGAAAAAAAGGGCAAAAAGGAAAAGCGATTTATGTATGTGTATTTGTACGGAACCCTTCGTGTGCAATCCAAAGTCGCCCCTAACTGAATTTATTTATTAATGCTATAGAATCATTGATTACTGATATTTCCGAAAGAAATTTTGAAGTTATATTCGAATTTATGTACAAAATGCTATGCAAGAAATATATAAAGATTTTCTTCTGAGAATCTCAGAATTCTTAAAAAAGTTCCAAGGAATCAAAAAAATGTAGTTATGAACCATTTTGCCCCATTTAGCGTCCACACTTGATACATATAAGGATTTTCAGAAGTGAAATTTTTTTTGGAAACCAAACTTTGAGATTTTAGAACATGTGGACTAAATTCAAAATTTCGATTTAAAATAGGTCGTATTAGGAAGTGCCCAAGTCTGACTATATTAGGAAATTTAATTTTTTTTGCCATCCATTCATGTTTTTGCAGATATATTTTAGGTAAGTATATGTACATTTGTTATATATCCCAAAAAATTTTTATGATTTTTTTTAAAGTCTCTTAAATTTTGTTCTTTGACTAAATAAAGTTTATAGATCGGTTGATATTTGGATACGATATCTGAAAAATACCGGACCAAAGGTATGAAAAATTCAGAAATTGGAATTTTCAAATAGGTATAACTATAAGAGATAGGTGTACAACTGAACATGCGCCTTTTATATCTTATTAACGCTATAAGGCAGTAAAAATTTTTAGAATTGGAAGAGAAACAGAAAAGCCAGCATGCAGTAAAAACTTTATATGGCCGAAGTGCCCTGATTACAGACCTCATAGTTCCCCTCCTGAGTAAGTAAAAGAGCTAATATTTAAAACAGAAACATCAGTCCTTGCTTCATAGAGATGTGAGGTCACATATGTCTGCCGGTAATTCACCCCAGCCTATAGCATCTGGTACGACTGCGGCTTCATCGCAACACCTAATGCACACAAACTCAAATTCAGTAAGCACACATTCTCAGCCCCCGCTTAATTTTAGCCCTTCAACTTCTGCATCGGCTCATAATTTACAGACTTATTCCGCACAACTCAATTCGAACCCCAATTCAACAGTCCTTTTGGGCTCAGCAGTTTGTATAGTGCATATAAACGATATTAGATGTGCGGCCCGAACCCTAGTTGACCCTGGTTCGCAAGGTACCTTTATTTCAAGGAGGTTACAAAGGAAGCTTGCTATTCCCACATTTTCTGTGCCGTCGACAAGTGTCACAGGAATGATGGACTGCTTAGCTGGTAAATCTTCTACGATGTGCGTTTTTACGGTCGGTTCACCGGTCGACCCCAGTTTCAAACTTAGCGTTTCTGCGTATGTTGTAGAGAAAACTACCGGTCAGTTGCCCTCATGTCATATCTCTGATATTGTAACTTCAACTTTCCCCGACATTACACTGACCGACGTTATGTGTACCCGTATGGATATACTCTTTGGAGGAAATGTGTATCCAAAAATTTTAAGTACGGATGTCAAGATACATCCAAATGGCAACCTGATCGCCCAAAGAACCGTGTTCGGGTGGATTGTCACATGTGAAGTTTCTCAGCCTCAACCTTTACACTCTGTAGCATCGTTTTGCACCCATCTCGAGGTAAATACTCAACTCGCTCGTTTTTGGGTACTTGAAGAAGTTCCACAAGCGACTCTATTATCTGAAGACGATGAATATTGTGAGAAACTTTACAAGGCTACCACGTATAGAAATCCCGATGGCCGTTATGTAGTCTCTCTCCCATTTCGTCGAGAATTCTCAAATGAATTAGCATTAGGGGATTCTCGTAGAAGCGCTTTTTCCCAATTTGTGCGAAATGAAGCTCGCTTATTGAAAAATCCCGAATTAAAGTCGCAATATGATAATGTAGTTCGTGAGTATTTCGCAATGGGACACGCAAAGGCCGTCAAAAACCCCGTTTCCACTGTTGGTAATTATTATGTACCCCATCATGCAGTGTTTAAACTCGATAGTGTTACCACAAAACTTCGAGTGGTATTCAACGCTTCAAACCCCTCTTCCAATGGCGTGATCCTAAAAAATGTTTTATACCCCGGTCCTGTCTTACAGACAGATCTTACCGTTTTATTGCTGCGTTGGCGGTTCTTCCGTTACGTTTTTAATGCAGACATTGAGAAAATGTATCGTCAGATACTAGTTCATCCTAATCAAACCTAATATCAGCGGATATTGTTTCGTGATGATCCTGTAGCTGAAGTAAAGGACTATGAGCTTATTACGGTCAGTTCGGAGTGCACTGTGCGCCGTACCTAGCGATTCGTACTCTATTGCAATTGGCTGACGATTGTAAACCCCTGAGTCCTGCGGCATCTGAAATTTTGAAAACCCAAATGTACGTCGATGACGTGCTTGCGGGTTCGCATGAGTTAGAAGATGCTTTCACGTAAGTTTACAGCCAATCATTTACGACTCTTGGAACAGTTGCCCCTGGAGAATCTGCTGGATGCAGACTTCTTAAAATTTTCGGATGTCAGTACTAACAAAACCTTAGGCTTGCGATGGGATGCTACTAAAGATAGCTTCTATTTTAAACTTTCATCGCAGCCACGCCAGGATATTGTCACGGAAACGGATATTGTCTGAGATAGCGAAGTTATTTGACCCAGCCGGTTGGTTTTCACCAAAAATTATTGTCAAAAACGAAGGTAGCTCCCGTAAAAGCTGAAACATTACCCCGTTTGGAACTTTGCAGGGCGGCTTTGATGGCAAAAATGGTAGAATTATTATGTACCCAATTAAACCTAGACAGGAGTAAGGTTTATCTATGGACTGATTCTACTATTGTTTTATCCTGGCTTAAGAAGCCCCTATGCCATTGACCGACCTTTGTTAAGAATAGAGTAGCGTTGATCGTGAATAAAGTTGGTAATGAGAATTGGTCACATGTAGATTCCAAAGACAACCCTGCCGATTTGGCAAGTCGCGGAACTCTTGCACGAGATCTAATTGATAATTCTCTTTAGTGGCACGGTCCTGCGTGGTTAAGACAACCTCGGGAGTGCTGGCCACAACATACCCCTATTGAACACCAACACCTTGAAGTTCAGTCATTTTCTGTTCAGCTCGAACGCCCGTATGACATACTAGAACGATTTTCAGATTTACCCCATGCAATGCGAATTATTTCGTATTGGTTCAGGTGTTTACAGTACTTGAGAACCCGCAAATGCTCATATGATGCCTTAGATTTAACTCAGTCAGAAGTGAAATTCACTCGAGATCGTTTGATTCTAGTATGTCAGCGGAATTTTATACCCGAATATACCCAGCTTTCAAAAGGTATATATATATATATATATATATATATATATATATATATATATATATATATATATATATATATATATATATATATATATATATATATATATATATATATATATATATATATATATATATATATATATATATATATATATATATATATATATATATATATATATATATATATATATATATATATATATATATATATATATATATATATATATATATATATATATATATATATATATATATATATATATATATATATATATATATATATATATATATATATATATATATATATATATATATATATATATATATATATATATATATATATATATATATATATATATTATAAACTTAAACTTTTTGGCTAAATAAGACACTTGCCTGCTTACAATTTAATTTTCATCTTTACACCTCGTAATACACTTCCTTTTATCAAACAAATTGGTCTGTGTTTGCGTTACCGCTATAAGAGTGTTTATTTAGTATACACTCAGAAAAAAGATTGGTTGGAAAATAGTTAGACCGATAAAATATTAGTTGAATAGACTTTATTTCAACTCACGCTATCAATTTTTTATGAATACGAAAAAATCCATATTTATTACCATAAGAGCATAATTGTGATAAAAATATGATTCTGATAGTTCTTAAATTGATTTGATCAACCTGCTTTTTTCATGACTAAGTAACGATTATGATCAGCACAACCGAATAAAATATTATGCATTGGATTTTAGTACCAATTGCACTGGTCTGCAACAAAATAAAAAATTTCGATCCTTTTAATAGAAGTATGTGGACATAGAAAGAATAATGCACTAAATATAAATCTGTTTTCAGTTTTTTTCTGTCGGGCTAAGCTTTTTTATGGGCATGACTACTATTTCCTTGAGGTACATCATTATATTTCTCCCTAACTCGAGAACGGTTTGGCCGATTGGAATAATTAAACCATTAAAATATGCGAAATAAAATTATTTGTATACAATTTTTTTATATTTCCATCTATTTTGAGGTTATTCAGAAATTATCGGCGAAAAATTAGCTTTTTCATGCGAAATTAAACTTTTTTTCTTATTCAAAAACCCATTAAAAATTTTTAAAAAATTTCACATTTTAATTTTTTATCAGAAACTTAAATATGTTATGAATAAAATAAGCCAAAAATAATTAAAATCGCTGGACAAATGTGGATTTTATTCTCCATTAAGTGAGAAAACTTATAGCGTTTTCAGACAAAATTTTTTTTACTCTTAATAAAAACATTATATTGCGATTTTTCCTTTAAAGCAAAAAATTTACCTTTGTAAGGCGTGATACAATAATTTCTAATAAATTCACTTCCTCGAAAAATTATTGTATTGCAAATTTTCATTAAAAAGTGCAAACAATGCAACATTTTTTCGTAGAAAAGGAAACAAAAATTGCAATTTTCATACAACACGTACTAAAATTTTTTTATTGTATGGAAATTGTGATTTTTATCAATTGAGTTCTTTCACTTAATTATGGATAAAATCGACATTGGTCCACCAATTTTAATGATCTATTGCTTATTTTATACACCTCGCTTTCTGATAAACGATTAAAGTCTTAAGATTTTACCCTTAAATTTTTTTTTTGGTTTTTAAAACTAAAAAAGTTAAATTTTGCATCAAAATATAAATTTTTCGTTAGTGTGAAATATACTGATGTACCTAGTGGAAATATAAAGCATACATATAAAAAAATCTAAAATCTGAGAAAAACTGAAAACGGATTTGAGTTTACCGCTTTGATATCTGTCTTTTCCATATATTTTTATTTAAAGCAGATTTTTGCTGCAGTGTTAGTGTTATTGGCATTTGCAACTAAAAAAAATTGTCTTTCATAATATACATTTCTTTTTATCGGTTGTTGCAACTAACTAGTGTTTAATTTTATTATCATTAATACACCTAACCGATTGAACGGCTCCGATAAGCTAAGCAATTAATTATTATTGTAAAATAGATTATTTTTCAATTAGAATTCTAGTTGGTGCAACTGCCAAAATTCGATGGTCAACAAATTCGGTTCTTTCAAGCAATCTGTGTTCTCTGTGTACTCATATTCATTTTTCCCTTGATAACAATTAAACATAAATAAGGTGACATTTGCTGATAATATGAGAAAAGCCAACAACAACAGTAACGTTAAAAACACTTTCACATCATGAATGTATGTCCTCTCATACAACATTAACTACAATAAAAACGACATGTTTTCAAAATGTATATTCTGTACATTTGGGATACACCAACTAGCGGAAAGAGAAATAGTGGGGAGACAAAAAAACAGAGAAACTGTTAATGAAAAAAGTGTATTTAAGAGCGTAAAAGCATTTAAGGATTATTAGGATCAAGTAGAATGTAAGCACTTAATATTTGCAAGTATTTTTTTTATTTTTATTTTATATTTATCCTATATGCATACATAAACATGAATAAAGCAGTGTTAGGTAGTCGCAGTATTAAAGGTGTTAACAACGATATGTGAAAAAAAGGTTTGAATGAAAAAAAATTGTATATAAATTAAAGCACCAGGAAAACACCATAATGAATTGAATGCAATTTTTAAGGTCATTTGGATAAAAATTGAGGAAAGCCTTAAAAAGGCTTGGAAAAACATATGTGGTGCCATACAATCAACAACATAAATGTGAAAAAAGGCAAAGTTCGTAACAAAGGATTTGTGAGGATGTACTCAAATATATAAATTTTTATCCAAAGAAATTTTAATTATTTTGGCTTGAGTTCGGTTTTAATTTAATTTTTCAATTAAACTATATTTTTATTAGACATAAATGTGAAGCATGTAGACAGAGAAAATTTTAACTGCGCGGAGGGTTGAACTGACGATTTGGTAGCCGCTTGTCTACATGCTTCACATTTATCTCTTATAAAAATATAATTTAATTCAAAAATTAAATTAAAGCCGAACTCAAGCCAAAATAATTAAAATTTCTTTGGATATAAACCCATATAGTTCGACTTAACTCATAACTTAATATACATTTTAAGTTACACTGTACAACATGATAAAATAACTAGGTTATGTATATTGCCGTTTTGGTAGTTTACGCCTGAGACCCAATTTTGGGGAGCTAAAATTTTCGCAATTTTCGCACATTGTTATGCTAAATCGGCGTAGCAAATTTTGTTATCCTTACATTCTATGTGTAAGGGGTGCAGCAATTTTATATAACACAAAGCGGGAAAAAAATTTTTTTGCAACTTCTTAACCCTCTTACATTTTTCTGTATGGATCTTTTTGAAATTTTCTTAAAAAAGTGACACAAATCTCCCTTTCAACACCGATATAGCTCGGTAAAATGTCTTACAAATTTATTTGGTGAAATATTCTAAGGCACTAAAGTTCAACTTGAAAGTCAAAAATAGATCAGATTTTAAAATGGATTTAAGGGTTAATTTCATACTTTTGTAATATCAATTTTTTGTCTTTAAGTCGTTTATTAAAATTTTATGACAAAATATTCTTGTACAACACTTACCCCCATATTCATAAAAATTTATTGAAGTTAATGTCGGTTTACTGTACGAATTTTTTATGGGAAACCCGGTTTTACTGCACACATCAACTTTACTAATCACTTATGAATATAGGAGTTAGCCTGCATATCGCTGTTTAAGACGGGTTTTTTTGTTTTTTTTTTCAAGAAGGGGTCAAAAATCAGAAAAGATTCAGTTGCTAAAGCCTTGTTATTTTTTATGTTGTACAGCGTAATTGGTTTAAACTTTTTTTTCAGAATTTTTTTTCAAAACCGAAAAATTCTGATTTCTTTTTCATTTAAGTTTTTGAGACATTTGTGCTTGAATTTATGAATTTTTTTGTAGGATCGTTAATAGACAAAATATTTACCAATTGAATTTGTTTACTAAAAATCAAATTTAGTTTTCCTTATGTCCTAAGACTGTGCGGCAAAAGATAAAATTAAATATATCGACCAGTTGGGCCAAATGATCGTAAGCGGCAAATTGAAATTTTTTAGAGAAAAGGGATTTTTATTGTATTTATACGATCAAATGTTACCTTCTGTATTTCAAAAGTTATCAACAATTTTGACATGTTCACGATTTTAAACTATGGGTAGGCTCATAAAATTTGTTTTTTACAAAATGTCACTGGCGATCATTTCGCATAAAGGCGTCGATATTTTCTATTTGAATAACTAATTAATGTTATAATATTGAACCTTAACTTAAAATGCTTTCAATAACCAAATGAATTTTGTACATAACCAATGTAAGTTAATTGTATGATAATATTAAAAACAATTTAAATATTACTTGTATATATATACATATATATATATATATATATATATATATATATATATATATATATATATATATATATATATATATATATATATATATATATATATATATATATATATATATATATATATATATATATATATATATATATATATATATATATATATATATATATATATATATATATATATATATATATATATATATATATATATATATATATATATATATGTACATATATATATATATATATATATATATATATATATATATATATATATATATATATATATATATATATATATATATATATATATATATATATATATATATATATATATATATATATATATATATATATATATATATATATATATATATATATATATATATATATGTACATATATATATATATATATATATATATATATATATATATATATATATATATATATATATATATATATATATATATATTTATATATATATATATATATATTTATATATATTTATATATATATATATATATATATATATATATATTTATATATATTTATATATATATATATATATATATATATATAATATATATATATATATATATATATATATATATTATATATATATATATATATATATATATATATATATATATATATATATATATATATATATATATATATATATATATATATATATATATATATATATATATATATATATATATATATATATATATATATATATATATATATATATATATATATATATATATATATATATATATATATATATGTACATATATATATATATATATATATATATATATATATATATATATATATATATATATATATATATATATATATATATATATATATATATATATATATATATATATATATATATATATATATATATATATATATATATATATATATATATATATATATATATATATATATATATATATATGTACATATATATATATATATATATATATATATATATATATATATATATATTATATATATATATATATATATATATATATATATATATATATATATATATATATATATTTATATATACATATATACATATGAATACTGTTATAACATTATTAATGATTGAAAAGAGAAGCGTTATCATAAATTATAATAGAATTTTATTAAATATTTATGAAACTTAAATAAAGTAAATCATTCATAATCGACATTAGTGCAGTCGTGCGAATTTTGATATTTACATGCATTTAATACAGATGATGTCACCTGTCACACAGTGGAAAAATACATACAAAAATATACATTCTGTTGGATTGATTACATGGTGTCAAAGCGGAATAGCTTGGATTCATTTTACAATACGTAGTAGTAGTAGGTTTCATAAGCTTTTTATAAACATTTGCTTCATAAACCTTTTATAAACACTTGATAATTTATTATGAATAAAGCCTAAAATTTTTAATGTTATTTGGTTTTGACTTTATATTGCTTTTCGTAAATATTTGCAGAACGAATATAAAAGTATTTGCAGAATGAGTACAAAAATATAACGAATATAAAAAATAAGCAAATTGCGTACCATATTTTCATTAAAACCCACTACTGCCCTCGAAACTTATCAAGTCTTGGATAACATGAATTTTTGAGAAAAATTGCACATATTCAAGTTTAAATAAATTTACAAAATGATTTGTAGTCTATTTTATTGTGCCCACTGTGCATTGTTTGACACATCCATCATTTGTTCATCACATTTCATCTACGGTCAGCAATTTTAATGCAAATTTATAAATATGTGTTCTTTCTTATTGAAGTAAATATACTGTGCTAATTAACCTTAATTAAAACAAATGTTGATTTCTTATTAAAGATATTAAAAATTTAATTATACGATATTTTTAATTTTGTGTATAAATATTTAAAATATAGTAAATTTTATGCATGTTTGGCTTTGATAAGCGAATTAAGCAAGAGGAAGTAAAACCAGTATGCAAAAATATTTAAACTGCAAAAAATAGTCGCGAAATATATAAAATCATAGTGGCCACATTCATTTTAAAAAGAAGCGATACTATTGCTGTCAGGATATTAGTGGACAGTAGGGAAGCCAAACGGGAAACCTCGAATCCCAAAATCTTGCGATTTTTAGGGATTGGTAAATCCCGAATCCCCGGATTTCTTATATATATATATATATATATATATATATATATATATATATATATATATATATATATATATATATATATATATATATATATATATATATATATATATATATATATATATATATATATATATATATATATATATATATATATATATATATATATATATATATATATATATATATATATATATATATATATATATATATATATATATGTATATATATATATATATATATATATATATTTAGTATTTTTTATTGGTGTATTTCAAGAAACAAGCGACAACATAACCTGCTTGTTTAAATGTTCATTTCAAACTGGTTGATTTTATTTACTTTTAGTTAATACGTGTGAGTTGATGTTCTAAACGGATAATGCTATCGCAATAAAATTTCACATGGACATAGCAAAGTAGTATTTCTATTTATGTTTTAAATATTAGCTCTTTTACTTACTCAGTAGGGGAACTATGAGGTCTGTAATCAGGGCACTTCGGCCATATAGTTTTTACTGCATGCTGTTTTTTTTGTTTCTCTTCCAATTCTAAAAATTTTTGCTGCCTTATAGCCCTTAATAAGATATAAAAGGCGCATGTTCAGTTGTTCACCTATCTCTTATAGTTATACCTATTTGAAAATTCCAATTTCTGAAGTTTTCATACCTTTGGTCCGTTATTTTTCAGATATCGTATCCAAATATCAACCGATCTATAAACTTTTTTTAGTCAAAGAACAAAATTTAAGAGACTTAAAAAAAAATTCATAAAAACTTTTTTGGGATATATAACAAATGTACATATACTTACTAAAAGATATCTGCAAAAACATGAATGGATGGCAAAAAAAAAATTTAATTTCCTAATATAGTCAGACTTGGGCACTTCCTAATACGACCTATTTTAAATCGAAATTTTGAATTTAGTCCACATGTTCTAAAATCCAAAAGTTTGGATTCCAAAACAATTGCCACTTCTGAAAATCCTAATGAGTACTTAACTATTTGGCAAAGTATTAAATGGGCCTTGGATTAAGTGTGGACGCTGTGGAAAAGATTTATCTAAATTGCATTTTTCGATTTCTTGACATTTTCTCAAGAATTCTGAGACTCTCTAAAAAAAATCTTTATCTTTTTCTTGCATGGTATTTAGTACATAAATTCGAATATAGCTGCAAATTTCATTCGAAATTATCGATAATCAACGCTTTTGTAGCATAAACCCATTTTTCGCCGCACCTAGTTCCCGTCGACCTATTTGAATAAAATTTATGTTGAACATATTTTAGCGCTAATTTAGAAAATGCCAAGGTTTGGAGTCAGCGGCTTTCGCAGTTTCGTAAAAAATGAGTTTTAATTATAACCACTATCAGCGGAATATATACTGACGTATGAAAATTTTCAACTGATTCAGTCTTGTAAATTAATTGGTCCACAACAACAGTTATGGATGCTACGGCGTATGGACTTGTTTTAATAAGTAGGAATGGTGGCTGGCCACTATACATGTCTAATTGGATGTCCTTTTCAATAAATCTAATTGTAGAAGTTTGTGATTCTGCAATAGTTACCCTTCCAGTTTCTCTGTCATGTCTATCAGGCTTCAATACTCCATGTATGTCAATATTTAAAAAGTTCACCTAAAAAACAAAATAATTTAATTTATTTGGCACAATTTTTTCCGCAATTTACTTACCGATTAATTCTCTGTTATTTTGGCCAATAAATAATTTTTGCAATGTGGACACAATTTTTATGTACTAATTACATTTTTTTAAATTATTTTGTCTGTTGCAAATTTTTTTATCTTTGCAATATTTTATTTTTAAAATACTTTTGAAGTTTATTGAAAAAAACTATGTAAAAACTAACATAGCGTCTTCACGAGACATAATATCAAATATTTTTCTGTTAGCAAGCGTCAAATTCAATCGCAGAGAGAATTATGTTATGTGTAGACGGCAAATTAGATCTTATAATAATTGTTATGAGAGCGTTGTTATAATAAATATTATCACAACAATCTTATGATATGAAATGTCAAAAATATTAAAATAAATAAATATGTGTGTATGTGTTAATTGAAATATGTAAAATCACTGTTTGTTATGAAATTTTTGTGATTTTATGTTTGTAAATTTCTTTAATTGATTTTTTAATTAAAGTTCTTAAGAAAAATAGAAAACTAAATGACTAATTGTAGAAAAATAGTGCATGTTAACTCGATGAACATTAGTATTAAATGAAATCTCATAACAAAACTGCAAATACGTGTTCCTGTTGTATGACATGAAGAGAAATATCGACATTTTAGTTTTGTTATTCTGCCGACGTTCTCTCTCATGTTATATCAGAGTTAATCGCAGTTGAAGACGCTATGTAAAATAAAAAAATTTCATATGAAGTAGAGTTTTACAGTTTTACTGCATACAAATTTTTAATAATTGAATTTATTGACTGCATAGAAAATCACTAAAATAGGGTGGTTTGGTTTTCAAACAATACACATAAACAGTTAAAAAGTAAATATCTTCATAAAATAACAATATGTTCATTGATTTTTCACTTCAAGGTAAACTTCGAAAACAAACTACATTCAGTTAATGTAAAACTTTTTTGAGTGTACAATTGTAATATATAATTATAATACATACTTAATTATAATTAAAGTGCAACAAAACCTAAGAAGCAAATATACTACAATTGCATTTATATCAAATTTGAAGGAAAGCATAGCGCGCGCTAATTTATTGTCAAAGAGTACTGCATAACCGGTAAGCACCAAATTACCAACCGCAGATAAAAGAACTAAGTACAAATTTTCTCTTTCTTCTTTTATCTCTTTAAGCCCCACGATGCCAACCATTCCTCGAATCGTTAAAATTGGAATTGCCTTTAAGGTTGGCCCTCGTGTATCCTAATCTAACTCTTTCCCAACTTGAAGGAAATTCATATAATAATTGCCACATAATTATTCAGTTTGCAACTTGTGCAAGATGTGCCAATTTTTTACTTTTAGGTAACTAAAGAGATTTATGCGCAATTTGACTGTTTAATGACAACAAGACCGTGTGGCCTAATGGATAAGGCGTCGGACTTCGGATCCGACGATTGCAGGTTCGAGTCCTGTCACGGTCGGTGGTAAATATTTTAAAAATTTTTTATTATTACTTATAAAAAAAATGATATTCATTTTGATAGATCAAAAAGTCACTATATCAATAGTTTTCATATTTCTTAAAGTGCCTCCACAGTCGGTAAAGTATTTAATTTCCAAATAATACCATGTATGTTAAAAGAAAATAACAAATATAACAACTGTATTATTAATACACTTATGTTACATTTTAGCAATTTAAAGACGTTCAGTTAAGTTGACATTTTGCGCATACATTAGGCTCTAATTTTATAATTAGAAAAGTTGACAACGCCATGCCCCACAGTAGTATTTTAGTGGCAAAAAAGCGATTGCTCTACTATCACTTTTCAAAAATCTAATGATGCAGCTGTATAGATAACCGTTTCTGGGACCGTTTCAGGAATACCCTGTTCAGACATGGATTTTTAATTGAGACAATTTAATTTTAATCGAGCCGTCAAATTTAGTGTTCACACATAGTAAATTACGCTTACTCAATTGGCATTTGACTTGCCAATGATGTAATAAGTGTACAGGTGGCTGCATAAGGGCAACGAATACCACAAAAACTAGATAATGGTTGTCAAAAAAATACACGTGTTTGACGTAGCATAAGCACAAAGTTACCAGAGCAAAATATAATCAACTGACGTTATACTTCCACCATGGGCTTGCCACTGTATACAATTCTTGCTTTTCGAACTTTACCCAATTTATGAAACAATTAAGTACTAATTGCCTTGTATCGTAAATTTGGCTCAATTAAGGCCCCAACTGCGTAAATTTCCTAAAATGCTCAATTAAGGCATATGTCTGAACAGGGTATAACTGGTTTTATTAAAAAGCAATATTTTGTGCTAGAAAAAAATCTAGTGAATTTACTCAAACATTGTGCAACGAAAATTGATGAAAATTTTCATGCAATTCAATTATATATGTGGTTCAATAGATATGAGCGAATCAAAATAGCTTAACCCATTAAGGCCCTGCGTTGCGTTTTCGCAACGTTCACTTAAACCTCCCCTCAGGCATTTTGTGTTTACCTGATATTGTAATAAAGCACAGTGAAATAAAATTTAACTTAATATCTAATCGACCTGTTTTTGGATTTGTATCATACATAGTTTGTTTTTATAAAAAAATTTTATTTAAAATTTAATTTTTCCTGATTTTTGGGTACTTTTGGAAATTGTTAAAAAAATAAACTAATATATAATGTACCTATCTCAAACTTTTGACGGTGGTAGCTAACATACGAACATTATTATTTCTACTGAAAAATATAATCATCTGAGTCATTTGCCACTATTTTTATGATTGGATTTATAAGTGATGCGAAAACGCAACACTGGGCCTAAACGATATACAAATTACATAAAATTATCAAATGCAAACATATTTATACAATCACTTGTTATTTAAAACAGCATAATAAAAACATATGTGTATGCATGTTAATTGTCGGACAGGGTTCACAGAGGGCGATTTTTGATACCCAACTTTTAATTCAGCTGGGAAAAACACAGATAAAAAGTCTGTTGCTTTTTCTGTCTTTCTCGCGTTTATATGTGCTCAGTGGGACAGCCTGAAGCTGATAAACGGGTGATTGTACCGCGTATGGGAAAGTGCAGATGGCAAAACGGCTTCCAAACTAATAGTTGTACCATCCTCCAAGATGAATAAGGTCTTGCAAGAACTCCACAATGGTCCTAGTGGCTGTCATCTTGGAGTGACAAAGACACTTGAGAAACTAAAACAGCGTTTTTACTGGGTTGGATGTCAGTAAGCCGTAGCCGACTGGGTAACAAACTGCCCACAGTGCATCGCAGCAAAAGGTCCAGTAAGAAAAAGTCGAGGATAGCTGCAACAATGCAATTCGAGTGCACGATTTCAGCGAATAGTAATGGATGTAGCAGGTCCTTTCCCCGTCAGCGAGGCTGGAAATCGTTATGTTCTAGTGGTAATGGACTATTTTAGTAAATGGCGATAAGTATATACCACAGTCTGATGGCATGGTAGAGAGATTTAATCGTACCCAAGAGGAGTAAGCGTGCATCAAAAGGACTGGGATGAGCATATTCCCAAATTTTTATTGGCATATAGCTGAGCATTACTTGACATCACGAACATCCGCTAAAATTATTTTCGGAACGGAATTAAAATTGCCAGGTGATTTGAAATTTGGCGTTAAGCCTGCACCAACAAGTGATGACGGTACCAGCACTTCCCAAGAGAAAGAAAATTTAATTGAGCTGCATGAATTCGTACGCAATTGAATTAAATATAAAATGAATATCTTTTTTACTTTTTGCTAAAGACATGAATAAAATATTTTAAATTAAAATTTTTACAAATGCGTTTGATTTTTATATCGTTAAGGCTCAACGTTGCGTTTTCGCAACGGCGATTATCTGGGCTCACACTGATCCGATTTGCCTAAAAATAGTTTTTTTTTCTTATTTAGGTATAAACAATCAAATTTGAAAATTTTCATGATTATAGCTCAATGGGATCGTGGCTCGGTCCTTAATGGGTTAATAAAATTTAGCATTTTCAGTTTCCTTAAAAAAAAAACAAGTTAGCTTCCCTCACCTCCTCCGTCTTGTCGCTGCAACAAAATAGGCGGTCTAAAGAACAATCGGTAAACAAACTCACCAAATCTTAAAAGAAGGAAATGTGTATTTTTGGTAACGCCCGTTGAAAGAATTAATCAATACAAGTAATATTTACTAAATGTAATTCTTTCGAAAAATTAAGATATGTATGTATTTGCGAAAACCTGAATTTGGGTCATATGTATCCCAGCAGTAAATTTCACTGGGCCATATATGTCCCAACAGTAACGTATAATAAGTAATATATTTCTTTTTATAGTCTTTGGCCAGAGGTTATTTGATGATGAAAAGACTCGAAGCTTATTGGAAAGCACCGACTCAAAAAGTGGCAGTGACTTTGATGGTGACAGCGTTCTTTATCCCACACACTCAAATAACACTGATAGGTCATCTGAAGATAACTCTGATTTTGAACGGAAAGAATAACATTTTAAGAGGAACAGGGCGCGCAAATTACCGGTGTGGTATACAGAAAAAACAAAATTTCATTTTCTGTAAAGGAATTCAATGAAATAGTAAATATATTGTCAAGGAAACAAACAAATTTGTATATATAGACAAAAATATCTCAATAATTTCATTGAAAAAAATCGTGTTTTTTTCAGTGAACAAATCGTTTAAATCTATAAAACAATTTGTCTAAAAATATTTACAAATTATAAAAAAACAATTTACTAAATAAAACAAAACGATTTACTGGATTTTCTGAAAAATATCAAGCAATATTTTAGTCTGAATTTATAAACCAATCAGTCTAAAAATACTAACAAATATTAAACAAAGTAGTCTGAATGAGAATTAATGCAACTACATTAAAGAATTTATTCACTCAAAAATCTTCAGTAAACAAACTTTGAACAATCCCATTCCTTTTGCTATCATTGCTGTTGTTGTTATTTGTGCGTATGTCGTCATCGGGTTGTTTTTTTTACGACACAGTCCTTCTTGCTGTTTTTGGTGTTTGCGTCCCAAATAAAAGTCAAACAAACAATTCAGTGATTATGTGAAGAAAATTTACTGAAAATGAAATTTATATTTAGACAAACGTTTGTTTGAAAATGTTTTGGTGATAATTTTTTCTGTGTATGGAACAACAGCAATATTAATTTTTTTCCTCGAAAAACAATTCCCAGTTTCGAGCATTCAGTTATTTGTGCGAACATTGATAGGGGTTCAAAAGAATTTAAAATTTTTTTCAAAGCTTTTCGTAGAAGTTTATTTATGAAAATTGCCGATTGCACAAATAAGATAATTGAAACATTTAACAGAAATATACAAACTAGGAACAAGAAACTTGTTGATAAAAAAGAAAAGCTACCAAAGCAGGCTACTGATCTTTATGAACTGATGATTGTTGTCGATATATACTTGTCATGTCTTATAACCACACATGCACATGTATTGATCACAAAACTTATCTTTGGGTAATACAGTAATAATTTAAGGTATATATGCATAACCCACAAAAGCCTTCAGATACCCAAAAAACGTACTATGTTGATAAAATTGTTTCATGTCTGAAATCCACATTCAAAAATTGTCGAAATGACTGCGTCTTCCAGTCAGTTGATGAAGTTATGGCAAAATTCAAAGATAGATCTTCCTTGAATCAATACAGCCCGGTGAGCCCCTTGGAATATGGCATTAAGATTTGGGAATGAAGAGGTTCTTTAACTGGGTAACTTATGATTTAACCATTTATTGCGGAAGAGAAACAGTTATGTGCGATGGTGTTCTTGGATAACAAGTTGTAATATTCCTTTGTACAAGATATGTTTAGCCAAATACCATTCCAACTAATATACATTTGTATTCATTGCATATAACACGTATTTAATCCATAGTTATAAATAAAATCAATACCGGATTGAAGTGTACAAATAATACGATTAGAATTAATATATTTTGTATTTGCCTTATTGTTACTATTGGGACGTGTATGTCCGATAGTAATTTACTGATGGGACAGCCCTATCCCAGAACATTTCTCTTGTCTTGGTTATTCTTTACATAAACGCACCCTAAGGCTCATAACATGAGACATTATCAACTAGTCAGATCAAATAAAGAGTTTGTATACATAAAAAAGTTCGTATTGAAACGGCTAACGAAATATGATGGCAACTGTGTTTTTTTTACTACGGAACGAAAGCTAAAGCGGCCCATCCATTATACAATATTATTGCACATTATTGTCGTTTTGACCTATACATGCAATAAATTGCATAATGTTTTTAAAGAAAATATTGTCCAATTTTCGTGACAGTGAAAAAGTAAACACAACACTGCACAATGTTGCCACCATAATACACAATTTTCTTGATTGTGCAATAAAAGTCAAAGGCCTTTTGATTTTTGCCAATATATTGTACCACCTTCGAATATGACATACACATTGGCGATATTATTGTATAATACGAAAAATTGCACAATTATATTGCAAGTGGGTGGGCCGCTTAAGTTGCTCTGGTGCTCCAAGTCCATCACTGCTCTAGTCTTCTTGTTTCAAAAGTTCTATTATATGATTGCTTAGCTATCATACTGTAAAAACTCGCATCGATGTAACAGCAGGCTTGGCTGTTATGAGAGCTGGCAGGTAGTAACTTTTATTTGGCTGTTTTCAAATGTTGTTGGTCATTACGATCAGGGACTGAAACCGAACCTGAACCTGAACCCGCTGTTTATGAAGACTTTGAGCCCGAACCCGTTGAACCCTAAAATCTAGCAAGGTTCAGATTCAAAATTAAAAAAATTGAGAAATATTTATTTGAAGAATAATAAAAAACATTACATTTCTTACATGTAAAAAAAAATTAAAACCAAAATATAATAACGACCAAGGCAGACTTATACCAGGTGGCAGCACCCGGACAGCTGACTATTTTTTTGCAATTTTTAAAACTGCCAAATGGTTGCCAAAATTTTTCCTTTTTCTTGTTCTGCGTATTTCTAATAATTTCTAATTTGAAGTATATTTTCTTTTGTTAATGCGGTACGTACGTTAAAAAGTTGAACAAATTTTTATTTGAAAGCTAAATAAGTTAAATTTAATTAAATTAAAAAATATATATATATATGAAAAATTCACAAGCTCAATCGTATGTCTTATCGTTTAAAAAACGACGGCACTTTCTTATGTGCTTGTGAACAGACAAATTTGTTGTATCGTTATTTTGTCGTATTTTAAATGTTAATTCAATGTAGTCAATACATTTAGCAATTTTTCGCTAATTTGCATTTTTTTCGCGATTTTCCGAACTGTTTCGTTTTTAACGGTGTTGGTGATTTCTAATAAATTTTAGGGCTTCTTTTCAATTTTCAACTTCTCGCGAATCTTTGCAAAGTTCGCGATAAAAGCAACTTTTTGCATGTTTTCAGCTTCCTTGCCAATTTTAAAGGATTATTAGACTTTGTTATCATCCCGCTATTAGTAAGTTTTTGCGAATTTTCACTATTCACGCGATTTTTTACCAAATTTCTTGCATTCCTCACAGTTTTAGCGATTTTTAATCAAAATTTATGCTTGATTAAAATTTTGCAATTTTACGCGAATTGTCACTTTTTTTTCGCGACAGGCGTAATTTTTCCAATTTTTTTGACTTTCTTACATTTTTAGGGTGTTTTTTATCAATATTGCGCTTTGTAATCTTTAAAACTTTAGCAAGATCTTGCAAATTTTCATAATTTTAGTATTCTTCCGAGTGTTTGACTATCGATCAAGTCACCTTTCAAACAGAAAAACCTAATTCAAAATCGGTCCAGCCGTTTGGTCTGTACGAGGGTTCGTACATCCACACAGATACACAGACACACACTACAAACTTATAGTCAGGGACTGAAACCGAACCCGAACCTGGACAGTTTCGCCAATTTTAAAGCAATATTAGACTTTGTTATCATGCCGCCATAAGTAAGTTCTTGCAAATTTTCGCTATTCAAGCGATTTTTACCAAATTTCTTGCATTCCTCACAGTTTTAGCGATTTTTAATCAAAATTTATGCTTGATTAAAATTTTGCAATTTTACGCGAATTGTCACTTTTTTTTCGCGACAGGCGTAATTTTTCCAATTTTTTTGACTTTCTTACATTTTTAGGGTGTTTTTTATCAATATTGCGCTTTGTAATCTTTAAAACTTTAGCAAGATCTTGCAAATTTTCATAATTTTAGTATTCTTCCCGAGTGTTTGACTATCGATCAAGTCACCTTTCAAACAGAAAAACCTAATTCAAAATCGGTCCAGCCGTTTGGTCTGTACGAGGGTTCGTACATCCACACAGATACACAGACACACACTACAAACTTATAGTCAGGGACTGAAACCGAACCCGAACCTGGACAGTTTCGCCAATTTTAAAGCAATATTAGACTTTGTTATCATGCCGCCATAAGTAAGTTCTTGCAAATTTTCGCTATTCAAGCGATTTTTACCAAATTTCTTGCATTCCTCACAGTTTTAGCGATTTTTAATCAAAATTTATGCTTAATTAAAATTTTGCAATATATCGAGGATTTTCACTTTTTTCGCGACAGGCATAATTTTCCTAATTTTTTGGACTTTCTTATACTTTTAGGGTGTTTTTATCAATATTGCGCTTTGTAATCTTTAAAACTTTATCAAAATCTTGCAAATTTTCATAATTTTCGCATTCTTCCCGAGTGTTTGACTTTCCTTACAATTTTGGGGCTAGTTTCCAATATTGCAATTTTTCGCGAATTTTCAACATT
Source organism: Panzeria rudis (assembly GCA_956483635.1). Lineage (NCBI taxonomy): Eukaryota > Metazoa > Arthropoda > Insecta > Diptera > Tachinidae > Panzeria > Panzeria rudis. The sequence continues at coordinate 74,287,400 of OY101448.1, read as the reverse complement.
TTCGCGATATGCTTGATTTACTCCAAGTTTTTGGCATTTTAGAGCTCGAGTCAGTTTTAATCTATTTCAAGCCTGGATATCGATGTTTGCATTTATTTACTTTTCATTTTGCAAATAATCATAATATTGCGAAGTTTTTTGAACAACTCTTCTACAAGCTGTTATAGCTGGTTCCCATTCTATACCTTGTATTTGTTTACAAATTAATTTAGCAAATGAAATATTCCCAGACAATACAACTATTTGGAAAACATATAAAAATCAATCGTAAATTATAACGCACTTTTGTAGGAAAATTGCTAACAACAAAAATACATTATTGTATAATTAGACGATTACACAACACATACAACGTTAATACGAGCTTGTGATTTGAACAATTGCTTAAACGTATAAACGTAAATGTAAAATTGATTTATATACTTTATTATTAAATAAAATAATTGCCCGTGTTTAAATTTTTGGTTTTAAACCCGAACCTGAACCCTGAGCTGAACCCGAACCTGACCTTTTTATTTTGATTAACCCGAACCCGAACCTGAACCCATTTTTTTCATGGTCTCATTCTCTGATTATGATTGATAGTGGGATTGGTATTGGGTCGTATGATTAATAAATTATCAACTATAAAACATACGCTGCTGTGAATCCAACAGACAAACCTGCAGCTACATCTAAGCGATTTTTTTCGCTGTATGATAGCTAAATATTCATAAAATAGAACTTTTGAAACGAGAAGTCCAGATCAGTGACGAACTTGGAGAGGCAGAGCAACTTAATTTTCGTTCCATAGTAAAAAGCAAATATTTTCCATATCAAATATATTTGTTTGAAGTACAGTCATTGATTTGGTATTAAACCACCACAGTACAGGTACCTTAAGTTTGGGTCTGAGTATCTTAATTATGTCAATTCACCCCCTCCAATGACAGCGCCATGTAAAAGTTATGGGTTCCTTTCATATAAAATCTAATAAGTCGAACCTGTTGCTAGTACTTTGGAACCAGTCCTTACAATTTTAGAAGTTTTTAATACATTTTACGACTGTTTGGCAATGTTGAAAATTTTCGCGAGTTTTCGCGATAAAAGCGCTTTTGCAATTTTACGAGCTTTGCACAGATTAAGCTGTGATAACTTACTACATATTATACTTTTATATCTTCACGATGTTAGCAAGCTTTTGCGAATTTTTGCCATTTGCGCGATTTTTTTTTAAGATTTTGCCATTCGTTACGGTTTTAACGGTTTGTAATTAATTTTAGAGCTTTAAATCAGTTTAGTACGAGTCTATATATTTTGCACAAAATGAGCTCATTATATTTTTTTTCATTTTACAGTGAATTAAATTGATTGGTAACAAGTTTATTCTGTCACGTATATTTAGCAGGCAATATAAGAGCCGAAATAGCTTTCTAAAATTTTAAGAGCCTTGTATAATAGTTTTCCATAAAATTTTTTACAAATATTTTAAGAGCTCTTACATATTTAAACTTTAACGGCCCTTTTCACAATGTATGATTAAAAGATAACGTGGACTTTAACGGCAAGTTTTGTACGCCGAATTTATGGCTTAACTTAATAACTTTCAACTTAAACCTATTCAGCATCGCGTTTCTCCAAAAACGTGAAATTTGACAATAAAATCCATAAGAGATTTTAGTTTTTATTTATAAACACGTGATTTATTTCGTGTCAATGTATTGATGATTGTCCAAAAGATAAGTCGGACATTATTGCTTTCCACTTCGGATTACATGTACGTAGTTGTCTAGACGCTTAGGAAGTTACGGTCTGTGCATTTCTGGATACGAAATGAACCTTCGACAATACAGAGCACTCAGCCGTTACGTCTGCACTTATAAGGAAAGGAGTTAGAAACACCATATTCGAATGAATATGGGCCATACTTGAGAGTAGGACTGCGGAGACCCAAGTCGGGAAGGAATAATGACAAGCTTATGCCGATGACATCGTTCACTTTATTCAGTAGTTATTGTAATTTTGATTGTGTAGTATTGGCAATTCGCTATATCTTGGAAACCGTAACAGGTAAACTCTTGAAATTTTTAAAAAATGCTAAAGCTAAAAAATTCCAAACCTAAAAAAGTCCCAAACCGAAAAACAGAATAAAAAAATGAAACGAATGAAAAAAGCACTTAAAGAAAAAAAAAACCAAAAGAAAAAATAGTTCAAACGCAAGAAATCACAAAACTGAAAATATTGGCAAAAAAAAAAATAAAAAAAATTACAAAAAACCGAAAAACTGCCAAAACGAAAAAAGCACCAAAACTTAAAAAAATCGCTAAAACTAAAATATCGTCAAAATACGAAAAAAATCACCAAAAATGGAAAAATCATCATAACGAATAAAAAACTCTAAAACATAAAAAAGTGCCAAAACTAAAAAAGTCGCCAAAAACCTAAAAAATGGCCAAAACGAAAAAAGTGCAAAAACTAAAAAATGGCTACCGCTAAAAAATCACCAAAAACCCGAAAAAATCACCAAAACGAAAAAAACACCAAAACTGAAAAAAGCGCCAAAACTAAAATAGATCGGTAAAACCAAAAATATCGACAAAAGACAAAAAAAATCATAAAAAAACGCTAAACAGAAAAGTCGGCAAAAAAGGAAAACAAAACCCAAAAAAAAAAGAAGAATTGCTGTAGTGAAACAGCAAAATGAACACAATTTAGTAATGCTTTAATTCTCGAATGCAATTTTCACGATAAGTTTGTATATATAAGAATTGTAATCACATTCAACAGAGCAACATCAGAAGTGGTGATAAGCAAAAATACACATGAGCACAGATGATGGAAGTGTGTAGGTGTCGATGTTAATATATTCCTTGTTCCTTAAGGTGGTCTTATATTATCTGTGTTTTACATCTAACTTGTCAAATTTCCCACTGCAAAAGCTATACATGCCGTGTGAACCTTTTCAAATATTGTCATCTGAAATTTACAGAGCCAAAGTCAGGTGACAAAATTTCCAACTAGAGCATGTTCTATTTTCATCTGACATCAGCTGTTTTGAATTAACACGTATGTGTTGGCGTCACTTAGAGGTTATGTCACATGTGATTATACATGTGCGTGTGAAAGCAAAAATTAAAAATCGTCTGTAAATGGGCAATTTTGACAGACACGTAAAGTTACATGTGGGTCGTAAAACTGACTAGTCAGATGTAAGACACAGAAAGTCTAAGAACACCTTAAGAAATATTAATCATATCTAATTCATTCTGAGTATAACGATACAAACCTTAAGCTATGTAATTAAATTGGATTATAATTGTGAACAATGCCTTACATACTGGAGATTACGAAAAATGATACACACTGAGCAAATGATCACTAACAAAAATAACTAGAAACGTCACATTTACATATTAAATAACTATTAATATCGCAGTTAAGGTGATTTTTATTACAGTGTGCAACAATTTAATTTTTAAAGCGCATAAAATCTTCACACACATACTCACATATATGCAAAAGCAGAAATTTTGTTCAATTTAACGAGCTTGTATATTCATTAAAATTTATACCCCGTTTATTTGCTAAATAAACTATTCTCTTTCTCCACAGTTGTCTCTTAATATAATTAATTTTTATAACTTAATAACGTGATAATGTGGTTTTGCAACAAAGTGTTAAAATAATTAAAGAACAAGAAGCACCTGGAGTGTTAAGGAGTGAAAATACTAATACACACAAATATATAAGTCGTTTTTATCCTCGCATTTATTAAAAAGTGAAACACTCACTCACTACCTTTGTAAAATCCTTGTACATTTCAATTGGGTGAAACATTCATTATACATATTCAATTACTGATTTCCGCTCAATTAACTTTTACAGTTTTTTTATTTTTTTCTGTAAATATTTTAAGTTGCTTTTAAGCAGTACACAGCGGCGTTGAATGTAAAATAAGTTGTAGTACTTGCAGTTTCTGAAGGTTAATTTCGGCGTTAATTGCAAATCCCATTTGCAATTAATGCTATTTGCTCGTTATGACACTTTGCAACAGATTCTAAATACAAAAATTCAAAAGCCTGCACAGAAAAAAGTACATATTTAACACCATTAATTTTGAATATTTGATTCAAATATAATGTTTGTTGAAAATAAAATTTTTTAAAAAATCATTGGGGAAAAATAAAAATATTTTAAAAATTGTTTTTGTATCAAATATAGAAAAAAATTTTCTCACAGAAATTTCAAAAACTTCTTTATTGAATGAACACATTTCCATAGAATTGTATACAAAAATCTTTATGACAGGAAATTAAAAAAAATTTCTGTGTATGACATCTTCTTTAAATTTCACTCTATCGAAAACGAGTTTTGAAATCAAAAGGCTTTTACTGAAGAAGATAATTAAACCCGCAATTTCCGAAAGGGCATGACCCATTCTTATGCCTGGCAATATATCCGCTCATAGAATTTTAGCTAAATTTTATATATGTACCTCGGTATCCGTAGAAGTTAGTTGGAGTGAAAAAAAAAATTTGCCTCTTTAGACACATGCTCCCATGTTCTGTAAGTAATGTGTTTATTTTAATGTATCCAGTTTAATTATTTTATAAATCAACCTGCAAAAAACGGGATAGTTATTCAATTTTTCTCGATGGGCACTGTGCGATATCTTTTTTAATATTGAGGAACCTTTTTTCTCTTATTTGATTATAACTAATATAATAATTTTACGCTGTTACAGCGAAAATTCTCTTGAATAACAACTTAGTGAGAATTTTAGGTCTGATAATTTTACAACTTTAAAAAATCGGAAGTATCGATAAAAAATTATTTTTGGTACTTCACGGAAAAAATTTTTCATAACGTTATTTCTGCTTTTTAGTTTTTACATGGTGTCTAACAGAGGCGGATTTTGCACTTTTTACATCGACCAAATATATCGTGGCAATTTTATAAAAAAAAATTTATATTTTTATACTCTTCCGATTTTTTAAATTTTGGCAGCTTTTTTGCAACACTTTGCTGGAAAACTTACTAATATTTTTATTATTATTTTAAATGTGAATCTTTTATCGAAAATTTTATAATACAAGTAAAAAAGTACCAACAAATTTATATATTTATTGTAAAATTTTGCATTAATTGTTAATATATTTTTCATTTAAACAAGTTTTATGATTCTCCTGTAAGACTTTTAAATTGTTAGATAGGGCATTTTGCATTTTCTGTGACGATATGTTGTTGATTTACTAAAAAACCGCTATAACGTTTTTAATTTACTCACACCGCAATGAAAAAATAAAATGATATTCTTCTCTCCAGAAGTGAGTAAACAAATTATTATTTGAAGTTTTTACACAAGATGAAGAATGATAAGACAATCTAGTTTTTTGAGTTATACCAGTCTCTTAGTAAATGAGTGCTTTAACTGATAAAGTACTAAAGTAGAGTTCAGAAAAACATATGTGTTTATGTTATAAAAACTATGTACATATTCCAAACAATTTTGCTATAAAAGCTATACCAACCTAAAACGTGTTTTACCTGTAAACGTATTGTAGCAGGAATGAAGACATAAAGTCATAATTTATGTATGCACATTATAATTTTTTCTATTAACATAATAACACATTCGGACGCGCTTAGATTCACCCGACAGTTCGCGTAAAGCTCCATTTTGAATATTTTTTTAGTTACAATGTATTACACGAAAAAAATATAATCAAACTGCAACTAACAATTCGAATTGTTAATATGTAATTTAAATTCAAATTTATAATTAGTTAACATAACAAATTAAGTTGTTGATACGACAAGCACAGAAATTTTTTTCAACAAACTGAACTAACCAAATTTTTTGTTATGTATGGAGCAAAAATTTAGCAATTTTTTCATATTTTTTTTGATTAAAAATACCAACTAAAAACTTGTGACAAAATTAACCATCATCATTGTTGATATAACAAATGAATGCCGACACGTAAATGAAATAAAGCAAATCAAGTTTTGTGTGTATTCATTATTTGCGTATTTAATAACGAATTAATCTGTAACTGAGAGGTAAGAACGTTAGTCTATTAGTCCAGAGGTCGCCGGTTCGATTCCGCCCGAAGACATTTAGTATTTTTCGTAGACAAGCAAAAAGTCGCTGCGATAGTTGTGATTGTGTTTAAAAAAATACTGTTACTACAACAATTATGATAACTAAGATTGTTAGGAAAATCAACAATTCACATTGTTGATATAACAATAATCTTAATTAAAATAATTTTTATATCTACAAAAAAAAATTGTTAAAAAAAAATTTGCTGTCAACAAATTTGTTGTTGATAAATTTAATTGAAAATATTTTTCTGATTTTCTGTTAACTTACAATTTCATAATTGCATGCACAAAAATTGTTATAAGTTCAAAATCAATTAATTATTTAATTCATATAGCAAAAAATTAATTGTATTTACGGTGGGTCAAACCAATAATTAGCTGAATTTATGCTGACTATACGCAGCTGATTTTCAAGACAAATCGGTTTAAAAAATTCGATTATAGTTTGACTGAAAATTGACAAACCACAAAACAAATAAAAAAATTCAAGTTGAATCTTTTTTATTGCAATGAAACGTAATAATGATGCAGATAATGCACTAAGAGCTAAAAAATAATTATATAGTACCAGGTACCAGTTACCTAAGGTACACTAGCTTGACATTTGATTAAAACCAGCTTGATTAAAAAATAAAACTTGACACACTAATATATGTAAAACGTTTTCTTGTCATAAAACTAAAATCTAACTCCTTTTTAAGTGCTCCAAAACGTGTTTCTATGGATTAAAGTGGCTTTAGTAGGAAAGCAAGCTTATCAACAATAAGAAAATAACTTCACAGAATTGGTTTAAATGGTAGAAGAGTTTGACAAACCCCGCTTATTAGTAAGCGCAATCAAACCATACGACTAAAATTTGCAAAAGAATACGAAAATAAGGTTGTTTCTATTTAGAGAAACGTTATGTTCGCCGGCGAAAGTAAATTCACCGTATCTGGGTCGGATGGTAAACCTATAGTATGGAAGGGAAAAAATTAGGAACTATGTTCGAGAAACTTAAAATCGACAGCAAAGCCTAGAGGTGGCTCAGTGATGGTCTGTGGCTCATTTTCTGCAGCAGGAACAGGATATTTGTATTTTATTAACACAATTAAAAATCAAAATGTTTATTTAGACATTTTAAAAGAAAAATTGCTGAAAACTGTGTGTAAGTCTGTTCTAAATAACGGATAATTATGCTGAACAAAAGGCCCACAAAGTAAGATCATAGCTGCTGCATACTATGCCCCATGTCATGAAAACAGTATGGACAATTTACGATATTATCTCCATAAAAAAGCACAGGAGCATATGGTCCCAAGCAAATCTGAGCCAAAAACGGTCATATTAGAAGAATGGGGAAAAACACCAGATGGTTGCCATCAAAAAGTAGTCGCATTCCCAAGAGACTCCAAATTGTTATGAAAACCAAGAGACTGCATACAAGATATTAATTTAACAAACGTTGTTTTAAGTTGCAAACACTTTTGAGATATTTTTTCAAACAAATTTAGAAGTTATTTCTTTTTAGCTATATATAAACATTATTAAATCAAAAATACCATTTCAGCTTGGCAAATTATATCAGAGCTTGTAACTTGACAACGCCTAAAATATCATCGCAATCAAGCTCATTCAAGCCCGTCTGGCAAGCATTGATTAGACTAAAATAACATCATGGTGCATTGTTGACTATAGATAAAGAAAACTCAACGCGGCCCATGGTTTTATTTTGGTCTGATCAATGTCCTATGCTGGTGAGAAAAGTGGTGTGGTAGCAGGTCCCAGGTACTACGTAATTAGTTTTTAGCTTTTAGTGCATTATCTGCATCATTATTACGATTCATTACAATAAAAACATATAACTTCAATTTTTTATACTTATTTTATTTTGCCCTATCTAAACTACCTGATACCTTGGCATTTGGATTTTTTCGTGGTGTACTGCATTCTAGTAGCCAAGCGCTGTTATTTAATACCCATATTGGAAGTTTTTCATTGCGAACAATATTCTACCAGTCAAACCCATTCATTTGATATCCATATTGGGGTGTTTGTAAACAAATGACTAGTTCACCATTTTGTGGCGGCAGCCGTCTGTGATTTACAATAATACTGAATACACATAATCGTAACGCCATCAGATCTATCAGCCATGAAAATTAAGAGCCTAACCCACGATATCGACCGCTATCGCTCGTTTGCATTTTCAATGACAAACAGCTGCTTTGCGGCCCAGTAAAAACTCTCAGCACGACAAGTCGATCGACAATGCAAGCGATCGACAACGTAATAGTTTTCCTAAAAATTTGGTACCCACTAAATCAGTCACTTGTGTTGTTGATGTCGACAAATAAAAAAGTAAAATAATGAAGTGCTTAAATTGTACTAATTTAATAATAATAATAATAAAATAAAGTTGAATAATAATAATAACAATACATGATAATAAATTAAAATTAAATAAAAATTAGTTTTAGAAGTATTATAGCCGAAAAGAACTAGTAAGTTAGTATGTTTATAAATTACATAAACAAATATACCCAAAGAAATTTTAATTATTTTGGCTTGAGTTCGGTTTTAATTTAATTTTTCAATTAAATTATATTTTTATTTAGAGATAAATGTGAAGCATGTAGCATGTAGACGTCAGTTCAACCGTCCGCGCAGTCAAAATTTTCTTTGTCTACATGCTTCACATTTATCTCTAAATAAAAATATAATTTAAATGAAAAATTAAATTAAAACCGAACTCAAGCCAAAATAATTAAAATTTCTTTGGATATAAGCCCATACAGTTCAATTAAACTCATAACTTAATTGATAAACAAATATATTTATTGTGTCACAGTATTGGAACATTTGTAGCAAGTTTAATTAGCATAGAGTTGCATTTTTTATGATCACTTTTCAGATTTCAGCGCTTCTTATTTTCAAAGTATCGTTTTATTTGTGAAATCTTTGATGTGGCAATATGTTAATTTGACAATGAGTAAATGCATTCCGTGAACAACGTAAAGCTTGACGATCGACATGTCGATAGTTAGTTGGTCGCTTAAACGAACTATAATGAGTGACTTGTCGTCAATCGATCGAGTTGTCGATCGATATCGTGGGTTAGGCTGTAAAGGTGTTCACGAAAGTTTAGATCAATTAGTCAGCAGAAAGGGGTTAAAACTAAATATTCATTTTTATGGGCATGACGCCATACCGCCCTTTTTTTTAACACAAAATTGTATTGCTATGAATGGTAAATTTGTTTACCAATTTTCATATCAATCGGTCAACATGAAGGGCTTAAAAGTCAACATTACTTTTTATGGGCGTTCCAAAGCCCACTTTTTTTAATCTTAAAATTTTATAGTAATCAAAAGTAAAGGTGTGTGACAAATTTTGGATCAATCGGTTAACAGGAAGGGGTTAAAACTTAGTATTACTTTTTATATAGGTGTGGTGCAGCCCCTTTTGTAATTACAAAATTGTAAAGTCATCGTAAGTAAAGGTGTCTACCAAATCTTAGATCAATTGGTTAACAGGAAGGGGCTAAAACTAAATGTTACTTCTTAATAACTTAATTGTATATTCATAGTAAGTAAAGGTGTCCAGCAAATCGTATATAAAACGGTTAAAAGTAAGGGGTTAATACTAAGTATTAATTTTTATGGGCGTGGCGTCGCCCACTTTTTTAAATGAAAAATTGTACTCATCGTTAGTAAAGGTGTCTACCAAAGATTAGATCAATCGGTAACTAAATATTACTTTTTATGGGCTTGGCGCATTCAAATTTTCTAAACACAATATTAAATTGTCATCCAAAGTAAAGACGCTTAGCAAATTTCAGATCAATCGGTCAACAGTAAGGGGAAAATTTTCAATTACTAGATATTACCCGACGACACAAACTTCACAAACACACAAGCAAAGTAAGTGCTTTATATAATTTTTTTTGCATTTCCTGAAAAGCAATACAATTCTTAAATAAAGAAATACATAAATTAGTTTTTCATTTAAGAGTTAGTAAGGTTAGCATAGTACAAGTTTTACTGGGTTCTTCTAGTAAGTACGTAACCAAAACAAACAAAAATTTACGCATTTTTTTTATTATTATATTATTGGATTGCGATGCGGGTAACAAAGCACAGCGGGTTGCAACCAGTATGCAAAAATAAAAAACAAAAATAAGTTCATCTCCCACAGATGCAATAAAATAATTTTATTCAATGCAACGCAATAAGTGAATAAAAAAATCATGCAGCAACAAAAGTACGTGCAAAGTATATAAAGTTTATATTTACAAGACATTTCACTTGTAAATGAGTTGAAAAAAGCAAGAGTAGTTAAGGAATTATTAAAAGAATAAAAAACGAAAGTTTTGAACTTAAAGAAATTAAAATATTCAGTTCGTTAAGGGTAATGCAGATGATGGTATTATTATTGTTGTTGCATACAAATTGAAACGTTTAATGAAGCAAAAAAGTTTTTAATACTGTACCACTGCCTTGACATACAATTTCTATAGTTATAAGAAATTTAGGTTAGCCAGGAAGATATTGAAGTAATTTAAAATATGTCCTTTTATATGAAAAAAGTTGCAGTAAGTAAGCTAAAAACATTGTTTCATTTTAACTTTCCACCAAAGTTAAACATCTTGGGGCCATTCTTGACAAGTCACTCACTTGGAATTAGGGTTTGGGATTTCCCGCACTTTTGCTCTTCCCGAGAAACGGGAATGGAGAAATCATGTTCCCGGGCAAAGTTAATTTTCTAAATTAAATAGATTTATTAAATGAAAATTGGCGAAACTTCGCTTGTTTTATTAATGAAAGCATCATTTTTAAATACAAGTTTTTATATTAACTTGTATTTCTAAAACAAATTTTTAAGATTTTTTAAATGAATTCAATCAAATAGAGTTTATAGCTATTACACAGTAGGAGATTCCATAAAGACTAATTGACGACTATATCGCAATTAGTTAAACATTTTATTTTAAGGCCTCCAAATCTTTTTATAAAGAACTTGCCGTAATGTTTCTCATTTTTCTGGAAAAATTTCCAGGACAATCCAGGAGCCACAGTCTGTCTAAATGTCTTTGATTATTCATTTTATTTAACATAAAACATCTCCTTTAGGGTTTCAATAATTTTGCGGACTTATAATAAATTTAAGTAGTGTCAACTCAAAGTTTTTACAGCTTCTATGAGCTTAAAATTTCCACTATACTCTTCAAAATTTGTTCACTAATTCTGCGGAAAATCACTCAAAGTTCGTTTAATATCGACTTATTTACTTTAGGAAACGATTAGAGAGCACTGTAATCATTGATACTTATAGCGATTAAACGACATCTTTTACTAAATTAATCTTGCATGTAGTTGTCGAATCAAGCAAGCATTTTCTCGGCTTAAGAGAAATGGTATGACTTCAATTTGATGAAATTTTTATGAAACTTCTGTATAAGTTTGAACCGTTCAAATTTTTATTTTGTTTTAAAAAAAATTGTATGGACATTTTACTGCCTGTTTATCGATGTCGAAGGAATTCTTTCTTTTTTACAGTTACATTTGAAACAACGACAAAGTTTTAGAATTTGTTTTTGTTTCAAATGAAATTGTAAAAATGAAAAATGTCCTTCGACATCCATAAACAGGATATTAGTATTTAAACAGACGATGAAAAATATAACAACTTTAAAAGAGAACTTAAACAATTTCATCGTGTAAATTTAGGTATTTAGTCGTCAGTCAAACGAACTTTTGAAATACTTAAAAAACATTGAAATTAAAGAAAAACAGGATTATAAAACAAATTTCTTATATGATCATATGTCAAAAAAGTCCATATATTTATGAAATAGCGTGTACTTTTAATTTCCCATTTTCACGGGAAAATTTTGAGATTTCCCGGGAAAACGGGAAATTAAAATTGGACATTCCCCGGGAATTCCCAGACCCTAATTGCTACAAGTATATTGTTAAAAACAATAGGGATAACATTGGGGAACTATAACAAAATTAGTCGAAAAACTACACATAGCTTTTTTTTCTAAAGCATTTTTAATATAATTATTTTTTGATTTAGAATATTTCTTAACACATAGCTGTTTGGTATAGTTTATAAAATATAATAAATATTTTAAATTTCATTAGAAATAATGTTCATCTTGGTTGAATTTATGCATATAAATCCTTTGTAGGAACATTATATATATATGGCCTTCACAGAGCTACTTCTAAACTCATCAAGATATCCTTAAACGCTTTGTGGGGTAAATGTATGACCAAAAAATGTTAAGAATGGTGCAATAAAAGAAATTTCGAAAATTGTCACACAACTATTTATGTCAGAGCTACTACGATATTTTGTTTGACTCCATACACGAATTTTTGATTAATATTTTATTCCTGCACAGCTAACTGGTAACAGTCTAAAAGTTGTTAATTTATAATTCGTCTTGTACAATGAAATATAATTTGCTGGTAAGCAAAATTTTATTTGATCATTTTCACTCAATATTAAGTAGACAATTTTCACACTTTATTCAACACGATTCAGTCAAAAGAAATTTTAACTTGTAAGTTAATCATACAAACACTCACAAACAGATTTGTGGACACCCTCAAATACATTTAAACAATATTTTTCGTATTGTCCTAGTTTGTATCGTACGAGGATACAGATGAAGTTTTCCGCAATGTATACGTGAATGTTTAAATGTTTCATTAGAAGGGAACTAATGTTTGCTGAAGGTATCTTCAGTTGAACCTTTAGTTAATGACCTACAAAATAGTTGAAACGTTTTTTTAAGTCGTGCTAAAAATGTGAAAAAAACGTAACGATAACGTGTCACAGGCAAGCACATAATAAGACACTTTTTAGTAGAACAAAATTTTAGCATTCTTTGGCTTACAAGATTTAATTAATTTAGTACATATTGACAAACTCTTGAGTAATTGCATATGTATTAAATCTTACTTACAACTAATGTGACATTTGCAAAACGTTAAATATGAATATTACAAAAAATTTTCATTTCATTAACTGTGTGTATTGACCAGGAGCCTATCGGCGCTGCCAACCACTTCTAGAGAATTGTTAAATCCTCTTTCGCTGGTGTAAATTGTAACAAATATGTACATACAAATACATTTTGAAAAAGTTTAACATATGTATGACAATTTTGTGTCGATTTATATCTTACTGAGTAGACCGAGCATTTTTTACACATTTTGGTGGACAAACACATTTAGGTTTGAGGAACTAATACACTAGCACAGTGATTCTTTTCCATATAAATATCAAACATGAATAAATGAAGCTTAGTATACGTGCCTAAATGCTAAAAGTTAGTAATTAAGTAGAATCAAGTGTTTCGGTTTTGACATACATACATGTGTATGTGCAATGTATATACATACACACAAAAGAATTGCAGTTATGACAAATACTTTTTACAGTTTACCAGTTTGTATTTGTCACAAATGAAAGGTAGTTGACTCAAATGATATTTTATTTACCACAAAAAGTTGCTGCGAATACGCTGCATTTATCGCAACAGCAAAATTTCAGTTGACAAAAATCAAGAGCAAATGATCCAAATGCGATTTTTATTAAATTAAATGTGATTGCATTTGAAAATGCATTTCAACAGCAATTTAGTAAAACCAAATGATTTAGAAATGATGGGATTACATGACAAAAACTATTTACGCCAAATGCGGATCGTTGTTGCTTAAATATGAGGCTTGTCTTTTCAAATACAATTCGCAATTAATGTTGTTTGACAGCGCTGTCTCTCGTTTATTTTCATTTAGTTTGTGAAAGTAAAAACAAGTACGAAAAAATTAAAGACCACCCCAGTACATTAGGAGGTGAAAAAATAAATGACGCTGAAACAACTAAGGTTCGTCTTACAATTTCACAATAGCCAAATGATTCAATTTAAATTTCTGATTATTATCCTACGCTGCACAAAAATCATCTTAAAGGACACAGCACTAGTCCAATGCGTAATAATTGCCGCATGGCCGAAGAAGGTGACCAAGCGGATTTGCTGGAAAAGAAGGCGAAACAACTTTTACGTTTGATCAAATATCGCGGTGCCATTATTCATTCGAAAGATGGAAATGAAATTGCTAAAGCACAGACGATTTAAACTTTAAAGTACGTATGTTTAAAAGTAAATAATTTAATGGTTTAATATATGTACATTAAACCGACTCGACTTGTATGAAGATGAAAAACGTGTTTTTGTTACCCCTTTCAAATTAAAGACCGGTCTTTTTAATGAGCATTCCTAAAACATTTGAGGGGTCTAGTGATGACCGCCCGTGAGTTGGAAGGTGCCTAAAAAAGGTCTGTTTTTGTAGTTTTTTTTTTTGCATATTTTCGTACTTTCTCCCAAGACAACATATAAAAAAATTACATCGTTTGAAAGATATTTTCAAGCTACAAAAATTACATCGTTTGACAGATCTTTTCAAGCTGCATACAATGGTAAAAACACGATTTTTAAGCGTTTTTATTGCAAGTGCTACTTGTATTAAAATAAATTTTACTTTTTTTTTAGGAATTATTTGATTTGAGGCATTGGTTATTTGTTTCTGTGCTTAGAAACGTGCGAATTTTTGCAATAACTAGAAGCACAAATAAATAAACAATGCCTTAAATTATATAATACTAAAAAAAAGTTTAATTTATTTTAAGATAAGTAGCACCTATAATAAAAACGTTTAAAAATCGAGGTTTTTATGGAATAACACATTGCTGATGGCATGAATGATAAAGTTTAATGCACCATTGTATGCAGCTTGAAAATATCTGTCAAACGATGTAATTATTTTTATATGTTGTTTTGGAAGAAAATACCAAAACATGCAAAAAAATACTAAAAGATACCTCTTTTAGACACGGTCCAGCTCGCGGGCGGTCAGCGCTAGACCCCGCAAATGTTTTAGGCAACCTTATTAAAAAGACGGATCTTTAATATGAGAGGAGTAAAAAGAAATTTTTCCCGTGAGTCGGTTTAATGTACATACATATCTCTATCGTTTTATCATTACATCTTAAGTCTAAAAATCGTGTTTGGAGATATTAACGATTTAATGTAAAATCTGTAGTGTTTTTGTTCTAGAGTTTTAAAAGGTTAACTTTTTCGAAAATCGGACTATTTGAAAACGGATTGGACCCAAATGTAGATTGTAAGCAGACAAACCAAAATATGACCTTAACTCGCTTTAGACTTAATTCGACTTAAGATGTTATGATAAAATGTTGCAGATATATATCTTGGATATTTTAGGAAATGGTCTTGGTAATTACTTTTTTTATGCTTGGTCGTAAACTAATTAAGGTCTCTATAATTATATCTTTTCTCTGCGTGCACTTTTATTGTATTCATTAAAAACTTTTAATTTTCTTATTCTTAGTGCACTTCTTATAAATAAAAATAAAATCTAAAAATAGAGAAAATATTTTTGCATTTGCCGAACTGTATTTTGAACGAAGACAATTGCGTTTGGCAAGACAGTTCTTGTATTTGCCGGATTGTATTTGGGGCAAATACAATTGCGTTTGGTAAAACGGTTTCTGCCGTTGCCAAATTGTATTTACGGCATAGGCAGTTTCTTTTGGTAAAAGGATTTTTCTATTTGCCGAATTGTATATATTTGAGGTAGCAGCACATTTGAAGTCGCAACAAATAGGAACTGCTATTGGGAACGATCCGAATGCAAACTCTATATGAGATTAAGATAAGATTAAAATAATTTGCATTACGATTTTTTTGTTTGTGTATGTAGGTACATAGAGCAGCTAAGGAAAACAAAAATTGTTAAACATTGAGGTAAGGATTCAAACACGTCCGACATATTCTGATATTAGCGCATGTAATATTTTTCAAATTTTATTTATATTACTAAATTTTCTGTAATCGTATATTTATTCAGAGAAAGGACACATGTGCCAGCTATACATTCTTGTTAATAAATTCTTTATATTTAGGACCCCCTTATTCTGTAACTCGCTAAAGCTAAATCTCTATTGTTAAAAATCTATAAAGTCGATTTATCAATTTTTGGGTATGAATACAATTTCGCAACATGTATTGCTAAATTAAACAATGTCTGAAAAATTTAAACCTCCGAAATTTTAATGATTTATGTCATAGCCAGAAATGTTTAATTTTGTGTTTGCTCAGCATTTTAGCGATGGAGATTTAGCTTTAGCTTTATCGTATGACGGAATACGGGGGCAGGTTTTGTTAAATTTGGTAAAACATCAAGGGTTAATAAAAATTGAGATTTTCTCATAAGAACAAATTGGCTAGGGAAAATATCACTCATATCGTTCCATAGAACTGAAAAAGTTTATCGAAATTTTTAAACATGTGTTATTACCCAGCAAAAACTTTGGTCATTTTCGTAATCGGTTACAAAGTAATGAGTTGTACTTATTTATCTTATTACTGTGCTTCAAATCGGAGCTACTACCTAGTTTTTAATAAAATTAGTGCGTATTTTTCTCATTATCTGAAAGTAGTTGCAATTTGCTAATATGTATTAATAAAATAAGTATACAACCACTTTTTAAATCATTTTTGTATATTAAAACTCCTCTTTGCCGCTTAAACTTATAAGTCAACAATAGCTGAGTGTGTAAAGTACTTGTCATCAAATCTGAGCGAGCACAGGTTCGTATCCCAGCTGGGTAAAAAAAAGTGAAAAATATAAATTAAATATAATGTGTCTAAAATACTTTTTTAATTTTAGTTTGATTATTTGACTACTTTATTTTAGCTTCAAGTAAGCTAAATAATAACTAGTTAATTGATGTGTCAATGTATGTATATTTGTAAGGGGTACCCCTTATTTTTTGGACTTCTCAAACCAAAATAAGTAGTTATCGAATCAAATTGTAAGTAGTTACGACTTAAATGCTCATATCCCTTATTGCATACCTACTGGTAAGCAAAGTTT
The DNA here is from genome assembly GCA_956483635.1 of Panzeria rudis. Lineage (NCBI taxonomy): Eukaryota > Metazoa > Arthropoda > Insecta > Diptera > Tachinidae > Panzeria > Panzeria rudis. Next base: position 74,270,358 of record OY101448.1, on the reverse strand, counting down.
TTGCTGCGTAGTGATTACTACTTTGGATTAATATATTTTTGCAAGTATTCCACGATCAAGTGAAAAATAAGGTACCAGATGTTGCTAATGTTATTTTCACGATTACACAAAACGAGAGTCGGCAATGCCATGTAATTGAGATTTTTTTTTGTTTGTTTTATTTCAATTTCTTGCGTATGAAATTATGTTGGCATTTATTTTAATATTTTCACTACACGTGAATCAAAACTTCTATAAAAATGAGAAAAAGTTTTCATTTCACCGTTTCACAGAAAGAGAACTGTACCCCAGGAGTATTGTAAGATTTTGTTTAATCTTCTAGTTGAGGATATTCTTTGTAGCAACCAATAGCTTCGTTCATTTTATTTAGGGTTCAATTAAGCTCCTACTGTGCCAGTGTTTCTTAATTGGCTGGAGCTAAGTATAAGTCAAGTATACTCGAAATTTTTAAACTAATAATGTCTTCATTGTTAAAAGTTATAAAATACGGCAATGCGACAAACTACTATAGAAATATTTTTACTTTTTGATATTATTATACAGTCGACACCACTGTAAAGTCTTACAGAAGTATAAGTATCAAATGGAGGCAGAATATCTATCAATGCCAGCTACGTCAGCATTACATCACGTTAATTGAAGTTGAAACTACGTTTCTACGTGACACATCACACACAGCTTAGTGTAATAGCCTTGGGTCTACGCATTCTCTCCTGGAAGTGTTTTTAAGATTGTAACTTGATTTTTGAGAGGATATATTAACACTTCTTTGTGTGGTAAGTAAGTACGGTTGTTAATGGGACACGTACATATTGTGGCATTTGGATAGTGCAAATGAAAGGAAAGTACCAAAAACGTACACAAGTAAAATAAATAAATGAAACTATCAAATTAAATCTCAGTAATGAAATCAAAAAATTAAATAAATGTTAAGTCTAAAAGTATTTTTGAAAATAATATCTAATTTGTATGTGTGTGCTATGAATTGCCTGTTATACCTTAATATTAATGTTATTTAAGAACTCCGTTCCAAATAGCCTCAAGACATGTAGCCAGCCTGAGAGTTTTAAACTATAATTTTAATTGGTTTACTTTAATTTAAAATTCACCACGTCCAGCTTATGATAATTGTTATCTTATAAAACAATTTTACCACAATTTAGTGTTAAATAGAACACAGCTAAAGTTTAGCAGCGTGAAGAGATTAATAATTAATTATCATAACTTTTGTTTTCGAATAAGACTCTAAGAAAATATTTATGTTTTGTAACAGCTACTGTATTGAAGGTGTTTGGGTTTAATAATTGAATATAAAACTTAAGTACATACACATATTTTCGATTTAATGAAACTTAAGCCAAAAATTAATGTAGCTAAAGCTTAATTAAACTTTGTTTGTAAATGTTGAACATGGGAGGGGTGAGTAAATTTTCAGTCACCGAATTACAATGTAAATATTGAAATATTTTTTTAATTGAGTAAATTTTCACTCACCCCATTACTATGTATATATTAGGGTAATCATTCGGATAACCGTTAATCGGCTAATCGGTTAATTAGTACCCAATTAACTGGTCGGTTAATTTTATTTTATTTTCGATTAACAGTTAAACCGTTTAATTTCGGTCGTTTAACCGATTAACCGATGTAACAATTTTTTTCATATTTTGTAGTATTATAACGTATTTTTTGTATGTTTAATCATTTGTTTCGTCTCATATACAAAAGGTATGTGTTTAGAAATTATTTTTCTTACAAACAAAGAAGTGTGTTAAGTGATCTTAACTTGAGTAAAATTTTAAAATCTTTCGACGTGCCTATAAAAGAGTTTTGTAAAGACTGCTACTCTAATTGAACTTGAGCCAATTATTAAGTTTTTCTGATTTAATTAAAAATCTGAGGATTAGATTTAGTGATAGGAATATTTCCTTCTAGCAACAGTGTTTGGAAATATAGTACAAAAACGGAAAATAAAAAATTCGGAAACAAACTTTTTGCTGAATGTTCGTCGCTGAGCTCTGCCAATATGAGTCAGATGATGAACTGCCAGCAGAAGAAACTATCGATAGTAGTACACGAAATGTTTTAACAGAATTCACCAAAACAATTAGAAGTGTTAGGAATTAAAAAAAATTTTAATGGCATAATGGAAGATTTTATTTGTTTAAAGAACTCTACTGAGAAACTAGATATTTCAATTTCCTTAATTTCTACGAAAAGTGAAAGGACTTTTCCAAGTCAAGTTTTATCAAAACTAAAGAGGAGAATATCTTAAATCCTAAAGCTTCAAACCAAATCTTTTTTTTTAAAGATTGTTTTAGAAGATCTCTTTAAACTATTGAAATAACTGATAATGATCTGACATATTTATGATTTTTTTTTTGCTTGATTTAGTTCAAGAATTGTTATGTTTGTTATGTTATTGTTTTTTTTTCTAATAAACTCAAAATAATAAATAATTTATGCATTATTATTTATTGTAATTACTTGATTTATGAAAAATCTTTATAAATCGGTTAACCGGTTCATACCGAAATTAGCCGATTATTAACCGATTAAGCGAAAATCTCGATTAATTAATCAAGTGATTATCCGAATAAAGCAGAAGACGGATTAAATGAATACCCTAATATATATTGAAATTTTTTTTTTGAATTGTGAATAATTTTAATTTTGTAGCGTGCTTTTTTAAATTGAAACACGATGTGCCTGCCCGCTTCGCGCGCTTAATGTTCGCTTTATGAATATAAGGTGTCCATAGAATGTAGTATAAAGTTCTATAGATAAAGTTTAAACATTCCGTAATACAATAGAAAAGTGCTGCCAAAGTAGAACAATCTTTCTAATTTACAGCAAAATATTAGTAAAATTGCGTATCTTCGCTTTTTTCCTATTTTAACTTCGAAATGAGATATTTTATCAAGGGTAAAAGTACCTTTAGTTTGAACCAGGACTCCAAAATACCTCCATACAAAATTTCATGAAAATCCGTTCAGCGGTTTTTGCGTGATGCGTGTCAGAGAGACAGACATGCAGACAGACAGACAGACAGACAGACAGAAACACAGACAGATTGATAGACAGACAAACAGACAGACAGACAGGTAGATAGACAGACAGACAGACAAAAATTCCAAAAGTTGAGAGGTAGTAGTTTGTTCCTATGCGCATTGCATCGGGGCTAATGTAGATCATCATAGAAAAATTAGATATAATAAACTTCAATTTAAATAATTAAAGAGTTTGCAAATAGTGACCTCAATATACACTTATAGTGCGACAAAAGCAAGCCAATGTAGTAGTGTTAAAGTAAGATATTAAAAAAACATGATTGATTATTGAGGTCATGTTTTCAATTTGATATTATTTTCAAACTTCTTATGTACTTAAATGGAAGTACAATATAATATTTCTAGTTTTTCTATGCGGCTTTTGGGAAAAGGTCACCTGATGATTTGCATTAGACCTTGTGAAATGCGCATAGGAACTGGCTAATACCCTCAATAATCGTTTTAATGTATTTTTGGTAAAACATTTGCCAAATTCACAAGCCAGCTGTATCTCTGTATTACTTTACAGTAGTGTAAGTATTTTTCATATAAAAATGTAATACAATTAACAATTTTATTTCATATGCTTCGAAAAATTGGTATTTAGAGAGACTCTCTCAGAGAGTAATTGTATGCAGCTTGTGGCCTTCTTTTGTCCTTAATACAAGATAATGATGAAACAGAACTAAGTCTGCAACTTCAGGCAAAAACGATGCCAAAAAAAAAAACAGGCCCAAAGCTAAATCGACGGCAGTAGCTTCAAAATGCTCTCATATTACTGTTTATTTTCTTTTGTTCTTATATTTCGTATGAAAAATGTATGAAATTTAATAAAACACGGCAACATTGTTGAGAGTGGGTAAAAATGAGAGCACAGAAGCTTTTCGAAGAAAATCATCATATGGCGAAATAAAAATCATATTTGGATATAAAAAATCAGCACAAACGTTTGTTCCATAACTGAACAATGAGACTTTTACGGCAAACTAAAACAAAAACGCGTTCTTTAAGATTATATGATTTCCTTCATGTCATCTTCTAAATAGGAGAGTTACTAATTTTTTGGCAACCAATATCAAAAATAAATATTCGTGAAAAAGTTTGAAAATCGGGAGTAATCAGCGAAGTATATAAAATATCGCCATGACTGTAAGAACATATAAAAATGCGAAAAAATCACTTCCATCGCAAAAAAAAAACTCGGAAAACAAAACTATATGCACTGATATGAAAAAAAAATTTCAACTTTTAAATAAAAATATGTGAAATATACAAACTTTAATGCAAAATCCGTTTTCAATTTTTTCCTATCACGTACAGATTTGTTAATGGGCATGACTAAGATATTCACTAGGTACATCAGTATAGTTTACCCTAACTCGAGAAATGTTTGTCTAATTTCAATATATAATGTACCAAAAAAAATGCAAAATAAAATAAATGCTTCGGCGTTATTCAGAAATTAGAGGCGAAAAATGCAAAATGAAATTTTTTCGTTTTCAAAAAGTCATAAAAAAATTAAAAGGGAAGCTATGTAGGTATATTAGCAAATGTAGATTTTATTCATAACTAGTTGAGGGAACTAATACGCACACACAAATTTAAATTTTTCTGTTGTATGGAAATTGTGATTTTTCTCAATTGACCTTCACTTAATTACGATTAAAATCAACATTTTTCCATCGATTTTCATGATTAATGGCTTATTTTATTTCTGATTATCCTACCTGTCTGACAGCTTCTAAAGTTTTTGCAGTTTTAATTTCTTTTATGAGTTTTTGAAAACAAACAATTAATTTTGCAACAAAAAAAAAAAATAGCCAGTAATATCTGAAAAACTCCGAAACAGTTGGAAATATAAAAAATTAATATGCATGACTGGCTTATTTATTCAAATCGGATAATCCGTTCTTAAGTTAGGGTGAAATATACTGATGTACCTATTTGAAATATTAGTCATACCCTTTAAAAAAATCTGTATATGATAGAAAATAATTTAAAAATTATTTGAATTTAGCGCTTAAACTTTGTATATCCAACAAAATTTTTTATCATCCAACATGACTGATAGTTTTGTCATTCAAATTCAAAGCTGATGAATTTCCGACTATCACTCAATTTCGATAGTTGTACCCCGCTTTATACATAAAAATTCGCTAAAACCGAAAAAGAACTAACCAAATTCAGAGAACGGGGATATATAGTCCAAAATTTAAAATACTTTACTCAGAGAAATTTCACAATGTACTTCAAAAAAATGTTATGTTAAAAACGTTTAAAAATTTTATATTAACTGATCCAAGCAACTACAAAACGTAAGTCATTATATCTCTCAATAACTATTTATATATCGTCACAGAAAATGCAGAAAGCCCTATCTAGCTTTTAAAAGTTTTACAGAAGAAGCATAAAACTTGTTTAAATGAAAAATACATGGACAATTGGTGCAAAATTTCACAATAAATACATATATAAATTTGTTGGTCCTTTTTTAATTATATTGTAAAATTTTGCACTAATTGGCAATATATTTTTTTCATTTAAACAAGTTTCATCCTTCTCCTGCAAAACTTTTAATATGTCAGATGGGGCTTTTTGCATTTCCTGTGACGATGTAAATATAAATGTATAAAAAATCATAATTTGCGAGAAAAAAAATCATCATTTGGGGACAAAAGTCATCAAATCATATTTTGGTTTGAATATCATCAAAAATGTGATAAAATCATCATTCTGGCAACGCTGATTCTATTCCATGACTGCTTTTTACGGCGTATATTAATGACAATTTGTATGGAAATACTCGTCTAGCCCCAGTTCTGTTTCAACATATACAAGACGATACAATAAATCTGACTGTTCACAGAGTGTATTTCAAAGGTGTTTTAAATAAACGATAAACAATACTGAAAGCTTGTGAATTTGGCAATTATATTAAAATATTTGCCCAATTCACAAGCTATCTCAGTATTGTGTATTTAACCGTTGAAATACACCTTGTGAACAGTCATATTTACTGTATCAATCTGTATATTGTATTAATGGCCAAACGAAGAACAAGATACATACAAATACTCTCTGAGAGAGTCTCTCTAAATACGAATTTTTCAAAACATATGAAATAAAAGTGTTTTTGTGTATTTAATTTTTATATGAAAAATATCAACAACAAATATAAACTACTGTAAAGTATTACAGAAATACACATGATACAGAGGTACAGCTAGCTTGTGAACCGGCCAAATATATTTTTTGAAAAAGAATGTTACAAAATTTATATTATATATCAATCTTATTATAAGGTTACCTTAAAACATGATTCATCAAGACGTTAGCGCCAAGTTATCGTAAGCGGCATTTTTAAAAAGTTTTATTTATTTGAAATTTATTATATAGGCTAAAGCTCGAAACGTTATTTCGGAAAGAATTACAATGATCAATATTTCAAAGGTACAACCTACAAGGCAGAACAGCTAGCACAGTCTTGTGAGGGGTGGCCATAAATGGACAAACGAAAGGTGTGAAAAAACAGCTAATGAATGATTTTTTGAAAACACATCTTAGATAAGATGTACGTAACATATTTTTAAGATAGTTCTAGTAGATTAGAGGATACAGTGCTTTAAAAATTAGGTTTTTGAATAATATACTTTTTCTGTTAAAAATGTTATAAATACTAGGGTATTCATTTAATCGGTCTTCTGCTTCAATCGGTTAATCGCTCGATTAATTAATCGAGGTTTTTGCTTCATCGCTTAATAATCGCTGAATTTCGGTATTAACCGTTCAACCGACTAATAAAGTTTTTTTATATATCAAGTAGTTTCAACAAATAAAAATGCGTAGCTTACACAGCGGAACAGACTTTTTTGTGACTTTTTGGCGTTTTCGAAATATCGCGATTTTTTTTATCCCATTTTTTTTTGTGTTTTCATCTAAATTTTAAGTGCTACAGCTTAAAATGAGAGTTTTTGGCAAGAAACTAGTCTATGCAAACATATGTTTCTCTAGAGTATAATAATTCCGTTGGCTGTTTCGAGATATCTGTCTGATCTCTCCAGGGTATTGAGATTTAGCTGTTTTGGCTTAAGCCTTAATAAAATTGAGTATCACAAAAATTCTTACAAAAAAATTTACACACCATGCAAAAGGCGCTAGTTACATCGATCAAAGTTTTTTAAATAATATAAGAAATTAATATAAGAAAAGTAGCGAATTATTTAGAAATTAGTTCGAAATTTGAGTTTATTTATATTATTATATTATTATTCTTATTTACTAATATTCATTGGTGTTCTGAGTCCCAATACAGCAAAAAAACGCTTCATTTACAGATTTTCAAATATCATTAATTTTTATTAACGTGATAAGCCCATTTTTTTTTGAGTAAATATCTTTCTTTCGAATGGTTTTAAAAAAATACTAATCCACACAAAAATACCTTTCATTTGAGTATAATAATGCAGGTGCTTTTAGCATTAGACTTTGTTGGTATTTTAAGCGCATTTAGTGCTTAATTTTGTCTTGTTATATTTTTATTTCAGGATATTTTAAATATATTCCAAATTTTTTCATAAAAATGTGTTTATTGTAGAATTATGTATGTGCTTGGTAAAAATATTTTAATCAAAAATTTTTATCAAATGTAAGATTAATAAGGATAAAACTGAAAATAGTTAGCTTTCAATATGCTTGCAGTTTCACCAAAATACCCTGGAACGTACATCAACAAAATTATATTTAAAAGAAAGATCATTTTGTGCTGATTAATAATCTAAAAATTCTTATTTCAGTATGGAAAAATTAGGCGAAGAAGCAAAAAAATGATTGAATGACTAAAGAAATAAAAGTCGCGATATTTCAGAACTAGAGCTAACCAAAAAAAATTGAGGTAATTTTGTAAATGGTATGTCCCATATATGTTTTATCAATTACAGTTTTCGCTGCACCAAACCAAAATGTCCATTTTGTTCGCCAAAATAATAAATAATTATTTTGAGTTTATTAGTAAAAAAAAAACAACAACATAACAAACATAACAACTCTTGAACTAAATCAAGCAAACAAAATTCATCAATATGTATTAATTAAAAAATTAACAAGTTTGTAAGATTATTATATGTTTAACACAACGGGACCTATAAGGACCCAAGTGGGCTGGTTTTAATCTTTAATTTGGCAACCTGTACAAGATTACTATGTCAGTTATTTATATAGTTTAAGTAGATCTTCTAAAACAATCTTTCAGAAAAATAATTTGGTTTAAATGTTTAGGATTTAAGAGATTCTGTTCCTTAGTTTGGATAAAACTTGACTTGGAAAAATACTTTCACTTATCTTAGATGTTGGAGAAATCGAAAGCAAACCATAATACTGAATATCTAGTTTATCATTCATTTTCCTGGATTTCGCTAAACATATAAAATCTTCGATTATGCCATTAGAGCCCTGTTTTAAATTCTTAATACTTCTAAATTTTTCAGTTAATTCTGTTCAAACATTTCTTGCATTACTATCGATAGTTTCTTCCGTTTGTCAGGTCATCATCTGACTCATACTGGCAGAGCTTAGCGACGAACATTCTGCAAAAAGGTTTATTTTCGAATTCCTTAGTTTCGGTGTTTGTACTGTATTTTAAAACACTATTGCTAGAAGGAAATACTCCTGACTGGAGGTATAAAATAATTGAATTCGTGTCTCATTAAATGTAATCCTTGAATTTTTATTAAATCTTTGGCAACAATATTATTCGCTTTTATTAAATTATTAAACAAAAACTTAATTCCCTCAAGTTAAATTAGAGTAGCAGAGTCTTTACTAAACTTTTTATAGCCACGTCCAAGGTGTTAAGGTTTTACTTAAGTTAAGATCACTGAACATACTTCTTTGTTTGTATGAAAAATAATTTCTAAACACATAAGTTTTGTATGTGACACGAAACAAATAACATAGTGCAACAGTCCAAAAAACACACGGACTTGACAGCATAGGTTTGATTGTACTACCATGGTGTACTAAAAGCCTGTACTCAGTTAGCCGAGTTTGGTGACCAATTTCTTTTTATGGGACTCCAAAGTTTTGGAAAATCAGCGGGCCCTCAAAAAAAGGTGTCATCAGCTTTTAGCCAACAACTAACTCAAACTTGGTGATACCGCGTAACTATATATATCAGTAATGTAGATACACACAGAAAAACAGGAATGTAAAATCCATATGCCGCAATTTTGATTGGAAATCATATTAAATTTACAAGAAATAATTTGTCGTTTGAGTGTGTTAGTGTTTATTTGCTTTGTTGATTGCTACAATTCACTGTTCTGCTTAGTTGTGTGACTTGTTGTTGTTTGTTCTTACATGTGTCATCTATGTAGACGACAAAAAAATGAATTGCCAGCGAAAATTTACTGCTGCTGGCTTAAAATTACCATTGTTTCATATTGATGTTAAACGGAAAATTATTAATTTAACCTTAAATCACTGTTAAAACAATTTTGTTATAAACGTTAAGTTTCATTTTCAGTAAACATGAATATACCTTTAATTTCAAATAAGTTTTATGTTAAATAATCATTTAAATCATGTTGATTTAAAATCAAATGCATTTTACATACGATGGTATTTATTTAATGTATAAGTAAAGACAAGTTTGAAGCTGGTGTTGCTGCAGTGGTTAGCGCGTGGACTATCATGCAAGCGGCACGAGTTCAAATCTTGGCTGGAGCAGTCAGCTACAACGAAAAATTTTCTGATGACTATCACGTAAGTAAAATAATTAATAAAATAGCTACATTAAATTCATGTTGTTTCAGCTTGATATAACTTTAATTCAACATGATTCTTCGTGTTGTTCCAATATCAAATTCACGTTGTTTCAACTTGAAATAACTTTGATTCAACAAGATTTTTCGTGTTATTCCAATATCAAATTCACGGTGTTTCAACCCGAAATTACTATGATTCAATATGATTTTTCGTATTATTTCAGTATCAACTTCATTTTGATTTAACTGTACTGGAATATTAAATAAACAGGAAATATAGCTAATTCAAAAGGAAAAATTTTCTTTCAAGATTATTGTAAATCATGGTGATTCAACATGAAACACCTATGAAGCAAAATCACTGCCGAAAAATGTTAAATTAACCTGGTTTTCGACAATTTTACATGGAAATTTTTCTGTGTGTAAGAGTTCACTAAACAGATTTTATTAACTTTTTGTGTATTTTGAAATGAGCTAATAAGGCCTAAAGATTCATAATGCAAATAAAACAAATTATTTTATTTCATTTTTCCCGACGTTTCGTCAATTATTTGTTGACTTTATCAAGGGATGGGAAATCTATTTATTTGTTAAAAACATTTTATTAATATTGTTATCATTGCACGTTTTTTCAATATAAAACTTACAATATTATTTTAATTTTCATTAATTATTGTTAAAACCCCAATTTAGGTGGATTTTGTTCAATAAATATTTCAAACTAAACATTTTTTTTACAAAAAAAGTAAATAAACAAAGAACACAACTTAAAAAACTATATCACAGGTTTACTTTATTGCCACTTTGTAACTTGTGCTGATGTTGTCCGTATCTTCTTTTAAATTCATCGTCTTTTCCCTCTTTTGTTGAATTCGCAAACTTTCTATAGTGTACCTTTTCTTTTCAATGTTTTCTTTATCTAAGATCTTGACTTCTTCAAAATCAGCTGTATGGCCAGTGTCCAGTATGTGTTGCGATAGTGCTGTTGAATGTTTGTTTTTCTCAATATCACTCTTGTGCTCTTTTATTCTCGTTTCTAAACTGCGTTTTGTTGTACCAATATATAGCATATCACAGTTGTTGTTTTGATTACCTTTACATTTTATTTCGTAAACTACATTACTTTGTTGTTGTTTATTTATTGGCGCTTTTACTTTAGAAAATATTCTATTTAGTTTATTAACATTTTTTCCAAAAAATTATTTTTTCGTGTACTTTTTTTTAAATATTAAAGAAAAAATCCTTTTTTTCCCCTTTTTTTAGAATAACTTACAAGGACTTTCTTTGTTACTGTTCCACTTCTTATGTTGCTGATTTTGGTATTTACTATTTTCTATTTTTTGTTGTTGTTTTGCCAAATATTGGTAGTGAAAAATTTGGAATCCCCGTAAGTTATGCTGAAAAAAGTTAATAAAATAATTGTTTCCTATATTTTTTCAAAACAATTGCAGGAAAAGATAATTTTTCTTAGCACAAAATATTAATAAAATACAACATAATACAACAGTTGAATATACTATTTCAAAAAAAAAAAGTTTTTTTTTAGCATCAAATATAGGGAAAAAGTATAAATTGATATGTGTGAGCTATTAGGTTGCCTAGACACGTTCAAATTGTTATGACACGTCTTTTTGAGGCCCCACTTATTTTCGGAAAGTTTGGGGTCCATAAAAAAAAAATTGGTTACCAAATTAAAAAAAACTGAGTAGAGATAAAAACGACTCAGAGCTCAGGCCAATTGCCATACTGTGCTATCTATCTAAGGCTCTTGAAAAAATTCTTTATAATCAAATGTCGCTATATATTAAAAATCATAATTTGTTGTCTGATAAGCAATCTCGTTTTCGCCAAAATCATAGCTGTTTTTCTGCCTTACTTAACGTAACTGAAAATATACGACGTGAGCTGGACGAAGGAAAAATCAATTTCTTGGTTCTTCTTGGTCATTCTAAAGCCTTTGACACGGTTGACCAAATTTCTCTTTAACTTCCACACGACTGCTATCTTCATACCTTTCTAGTCGTCGGCAATTTGTGTATTCGAAAAATAATCAATCTTCGGTATTAAATTTATCTAGGGGTGTGCCTCAAGGGTCAATCCTTGGGCCACTCCTTTTTTCCATTTATGCAAATGACTTGCCAAAGCAACTTTTACATAGCCAAATTCAAATGTACGCAGATGATGTGCATTTGTATTTAAGTAGCCCAATCATTTCCGTTGCTGAAAATATTGCAAGACTTAATGCAGATCTGAATAGAGTTTATTGCAGGGCAAGTGCAAATGGACTTTGTTTAAACCCTTGCAAATCAAAGTGTATCATAATTCGCAAGAAAACAATTATTCATATTGCTGATTTCCATGTTGTAATAAATGGAGAAAAAATCACTATTGTTAATGCTGCCAAAAACCTGGGATTAATTTTTAATAACGGTCTTACTTGGACAAACCATATTAACACACTTGTGAGTCAGACTTACTCTAAGCTGAGGTGTCTTTGGTCGTCACAGTATTATACTCACTTCAACATAAGACAACTTCTTGCAAAAGCTTATCTTGTTTCTGGTTTAATCTACGGTTGTGAACTTTTTGCAAGCTGTGACTCTGTTAGCAAAAGAAAGCTAAACGTTTTATTTAACAATATTATTAGATATGTATACGGATTGAAAAGATATGATCATGTTTCTCAATTTGCCACGAAATTGTATGGCGTTACGTTCAACAACCTTCTTAGCATACGAGTGCTTTTATTTTTGCATAAAATCATTTATTCTGAAATGTTCTTCCACAAACACAACAACTTAATAGCAACGCAACTAGCTTTAACCACTTCTTATTTAATTATTTTATATATTATATAATAGGAAAACATACATAATATATAAATAATTTGTAGTTAATTTTGTCTAAATTTGTATACTTATGTTTGCCGCTTTAACTTATGGATACTACTTTCTTTACTCTAAATATAAGATTAACTCTTGTTGTACAGGACTTGAACATACAAATAAAAAATAAATAAATAAAATAAATAAATAAAGAGTTTTACTACTCCGTGGTAGTACAATCGAACCTGTACTATCCAGTCTTTGTGTTTTTCAAAAAGTCTTCATTTGTCGCATAGTGTAAATAAACACACAAAAAATGCGTTGTAATATTACAAAATATGAAAAAAAATTGTTACGTCGGTAAATTGGTTAATCGACTGAAATTAACAGGTTATACTTATATTAAACATATCCAAAATCTATGAACCTATCGCTTATAGCAAAGGCGCTATCAAGTAAAATAGGCGATGCGCGCGTTTTTACTTTGTTTTTCCCAACGTGCGACGTAGTATTTAAAAAGTAAAGTCCTGTTTGTACATATCATGTTAAATTAATAATCAAAGCTCGGTAGAAGAATGTTGAACTTCAAATATAAAAGTTTTAAGTCTTTGATCCTTCAAGCCTATTGCGATTCGATATGTAAATAAGCCCCGCAATATTAAACGTTCGCTCGCTCGGAACACTCGGTGGTAGTGTCAATAAATATTGCCTGGCTATAGGTAAAATATGCTCGTATTTTTCTTTACTTACTTTCTACCATGTCAATGGATCAAAGTTATGTGCCACCTGTTTTTCCGCCAAATTTTCTCATCGGAATGTCATAATAATGTTAAATAAAGGACTTATAGTATTGTGACAGTTATTCTCAATTTATTGTTATTGGCGCAAATTGCAGATTTTTTCAATTAAACAATTAAATTTGAAATATCAAGCGGCAGTAAATTTTTAGATTGAATATTCGTATTCGTATTCGTATTCGGAGAATATTGGCTAAAATATTCGTATTCGCGAATATCAAAAATTGATATTCGTAACATCGCTAATCTGCAACTCATGTCGAAAACTATCAAAATCGACTACGTAGTTACAGTGGAAATGTCATAATATACAATTCGAAGCCGATGTCAAATGGAAAACGTTGAAAACGCTAATCACAAAATCGTGGACGGCGAATAAAATTTACTAAAATGTAAAAATTTTCAACAACGGCTACACCAATTAATTAACAGTGCGACTTTAGTGTTTGTTGTTTGCAAAATAGTATTTTGCACTACAATTAAAATATTTTGCAATAACATACAAAATAAAACTAGTTTTGTAGTGTCTAAAACGAAAATTTGTTCAATAAATTTTTCCAATTTTCCTTTGTGCTGCTTAGAAATTCGCATATTTTTCTAAGATTATAAAAACAAAATGATTTAACAATGCAAAAACCATTTAAGAACAAAATACTTCCATTTTCCGTGGTATTGTTCATTGCATTTTGCATTTTAAATATATTTTTTAAGGATCAAGCAACTCGCAGTACAGACAGACTTTAAATATCTCAGTGAGGTAATTTGCAGTCTAAAGTGGCTGCTAGACGGATCAATATTTTAGCTTCAATATATGTGCTTGTGTGCGTTTGTTACGAAAATCAAAAGCGTTTTGATATTCTTCAATATTTCTCCTCCGTATATGTGTAACAATTTTTTGTAAACAAACGCAAACAAGCACATTTATTGAAGCTGAATATTGATGTGTTTAGCACCCACATTAGATTTTTTCTCTACTGCTTTTTCAGATGTCTTAGTCCCGGTCCACACGTGCAATTTTTGTTTCAGCGATTTCTGAAGTTGTGGCATAGCTTTGAAATAGAAATATATACCATATCTATTCCTCTCTAGTTCTTTCTCACTGAAAAATGAAGAATGGCTGCAACAAAAATGGCACGTGTGGACCGGGACTTGTGTCATATTATACTAACAAAAGCGTACGCAAACATACATACGTACTTATAATTAACAGGCAAACTTGCTTTCATTACCTTGCAGTGTTGTTGTCAAATAGTACTGAGGCAATTAACCGTACACAATGTAGGGGATATTTTATTTAGCGAGTTTAATTTTTAGGGCAATTACCCGAATTGGGTAATTAAGCGTATGGCAATTAAACGTGGACTTTTGTTTGAAAATGCAGGAAAAAAACTGGGATTTAGAGCTCGACGTAAATAAGCATGAAAGGTATTTAAGCGTGAGGTAATTAAGCGGGTTAGTACTTAACGTGACCAGAAGGTTTTTCATAAAACGGGACAAGAACGATTGAAAAGAGGGATTCTGAAGAAAAATACAAGCAAAAAGCGGGATTTTATAAAATTTCTTTTGGAAAGCGGGATGATGTAAAAACACTCCATTTCTATGATAATACGAGTATACACATGATTTCTTTTAAATATATGCAACTATACAGTTCCATATTGTTACTTCAAATGCAAAGCCACGTAACTAATAAATAATTCAAAATCGCATTGTTATTTAATTATTGCGTATTTCATCGAGGCGCATGTCCGTACAAATTTTCAAACCTTTATCAAAAAAATCAACCAAATTTAAAACGGAAAAAGAAACTTAAGTTCAGGAACTTGAAGTGCATACATATTTTATTTAATTTTCTCTCCTATAAAATTTAAAAAAGTAAATACGTAATTTCGCATTTCAGCTAACGATATGTACTTAGGAAGTTCATAAAAACTTAAAACCGTATGTGTTTAGACCTTTTCTTTAAATCGTAATTTATCATATCTCCGTTACGATGAAAGAAAAATCTCTTGATGAGTTGGCATTAGCACCCAACCAAATGCAGGCATACAGACATTTTCTGAAAATCACTTTTTATAAAAGTGATTTCAAATCACAAAAAGGTGTTCTGTGTACAAAATTTTTTGAAAATATGTGATTTCAAACCGGTTAGTTAAGTGGAATTCGTGAATTCCATGACGAAAGCGACTTTTTCGAGTTTTAACTATTTTTACAAGTTCAATAATTTTAAACCAATGTTGGTTTTATAGTTTTTGCAATTTTTGCGAAGTTTTTCATACCGGTCTCCATTAACGGTAACTGACTCTCCAGCATTATTTCGGAAGAAGTATGGCCCAATGACTCCACCAGCCCATAGAGCACACCAAACAGTCAGTTTTTGTGGATGTAATGGCGTCTCAAGGGTCTCATGTGGATTCTCTTCACTCCAAATGCGGCAATTTTGCTTGTTGACGTAGCCATTCAACCAAAAATGAGCCTCATCACTGAACAAAATTTTGCGATTTTGCTTGCGGTAAACTTCGCGAACTGAACCATTATTTTCAAAATAAATTTGCACGATTTGCAAGCGTTGTTCTTTTGTCAACCTGTTCATGCTGAAATGGCAAACCAAACTAAATATTAATCACTTGACAGCTGACAAAATGGCCGCCATTTAAAAAAGTGATGCCAACTTAAAGTTATATACCTCAATAAAAAACACCCAATACAACTAATAAATTGATGTATTTTTGAAATAAAAAAAAAAATCTAAATTGCTTCAAGGTTATAGAACACATGAAATGTAAACTCGTTTAGACCCAACAAAACTAAGAAAATTTTAAGCCAGTAAGTGAAAAAGTCCGAAGTTATCTTCCCTAAAAAATTGCTTAAATTCATTTTATAGTTAAAATTTTTTCGACACAAAATTAGTTTAGCGTTTTGCTTTCCAGACTTTTTCTTAGTTTTTTTCATCTCAATGTAGAAATGTTTAAACTGAAGTTCTGAATTTTTAGTCGTACTGGGCTAAGATCGTTGAATTTAATTTTTGAAACAATCAATCATTTTTAATGTTACGTGCCTTATTTGACTTCATTCATCACCATCACAGTGAAAGCAGGAATGACAAGAGCTCTGATGATGAGATAGTGATTGATCTCGAAAATAATAGTTCGACGCCTATACAGACAAAAATGTGTCTTTTCAGTTATTACATGCCTTGGAAATTCCTTTCTTAATAAATAGAATTCAATAGAAAAATTTAATTAAATGAACTTAATCCTAAATAATTAACGGCCGCATGCATGACGAAAACTTGGCATAAATGACGAAATTTAACTGGATTTTAACGAGTTTTAATATAAAATTTTAATTTAAAAATCACTGTAGATTGTAGTCGAGACTCATGGTTATATTCTGTGATTATTGCTAATTTCAAAATATAAGGAAAAACTCAGCAAGATCCCGTTCAATTTCATCACTCATGCTTCATGTCAACTTCATGTCAAGTTGTCGCTATGCATATGGCCCTAAATATATTTGAATAAGAAATTTTAATATAATGAGATTTCAAGCAACGTCTTAAAATGGCTTGTACTGGCTGAAAAAGCAGAAACACAGGAAAAGATAAAGAAAAGCATTTTTCATGCTATTAAATACTCTATTATATTTAACAAATTATATGTATGTTGTATCACATAATTTGTGGAGGACGTTAAAACTAATTAATCTGTATGGAATGTTGGGGCCATTCGGGGCAGTATCAATTGGTCGCCTGGTTATTACAACTTGAAGCTTGAGAACTATTTTATATAGTCGAATAGAAAAGTATCTCAGAAATGACTTGCTTCTTTTGAGAATATTCCTTATGGACCATTCTCAAAAAAATTTTAACAAGATATTTGAAAATTATGTTACAATGATTTCATACTTGAAAACTACACTATTTCCTTTATTGTTCAACAGGAGCCACACTAATATGCAATTTAAAAAATCTTTAACAAAACACCATAAATTATATTACAATGTCGCTAATAGGTTCCAATGGCTTGCAGCTATAAACATTTTATGAAACTCATTTTATATTCTACTACATTATTATATTGTATATGTAAAATAAAATTGTATTTAAAACGAAAATAATTGATTATATCTCTCATCATCTACAATAGCAGACCATCATTAATGACCATAAAATCCAAATGATGTTGATCCATAGATGAAAGCACACCAATCGGCCTGAGAGAAAGGCAATATATAAGGATTGATTGAAATAATAATAAAAAATTTAACAAATAACCACAACAAATGATGCGAAAAACCATCGACAACATTAAAAATATTTTTTATACACATATACTAGCTATAAACGAAAACGATAATGACGAAAGTTCAGCCACGTTCTTCCTTCCACTTTAGCTGCCTGAATGACGGTTATCCAACAGAATCGCTCATTCAGCCACTTGGTATATTTAGAGCTTATCAAAAGTAAAGGGCAGAGTTGAAAAATTATTTGCAATAAATTTGTATGTTGGTGAAGATAAAAAAAAAATTTCGCATAACTATTAGATGAATTGATTTTACAAATAGTTTTCCTCGACAAAGTAGAAGTAGAGCAGAAGTTCTGATTGGTATTCATACTTTATTGCAAGTGATACTTTTTTAAAATTTACATAGCTTAAAAATAGTTCCAGTAAAAACCTCTTACGAGCTTTTACGTTTAAGTCCATTAATTTTATACGTCTAAAATAGAAAGGTAGGCATCCACTTTTGTCTATTTTTGTTTTTAGTTTCTTAAGAATGTTAACATATTTTCTTCGAGGACAACATATAAAAAATTGTACGTCATTTAAAATGTTTCTTGAAGCCGCATCCAATGGTACAATTAAACATGATCAACCGTTCCATCAGTCTTGCGCTATTTTTTTAATTTTAACGAAGTATCATAGTACTGATGGCATTATTGAACAAGTTTTATACATCATGAATGCAGTTTCAATTCTTTCAAATACTGTCCATAGTTCGCTATATTAAAGATTTTTAAGAAACATAATAAAACCCATGATACAAAAATACAAGGTAATTTCATTTTAAAACTGTTTGACTGATTTTTGAAGTTTGTTTTTTAATGATGAAACAGAACTAAGTCTGCAACTTCAGGCAAAAACGCTGCCAAATAAACAGGCCCAAAATTATATCGACCGCAGTAGCTTCAAAATTCTCTCATATTATTGTTCATTATCTTTTGTTCTTATATTTCGTAAGAAAAATCTGTGAAATTTTATTAAACTGAGAGCCTGAGAAAAAACGTTCTCAAAATAAAATGGATGCTATCTCATGACTGCTTTTTACAGCGTATGATTACCGTCAATTTGTATCGAAAAACTCGTCTAGCCTGAAGTTGCAGGCTTGTTCTGTTTCATCATTTAGAAATATTAAATGAAAACCTTGCCACATTTACGAAATGGGAACTAATAATTTGGAATTCTTTTTTACAAAATGTGTAATTTTTGTAAATAATTTATTAATTTTAATAATTTAATAACAACTTACAATTATGTTACATAAATTTCAAAATTGCAAAATGTTTTAATAATATGTCCAACTAACATAAGGAATTATCAGCAAATAATATAATTTTTCGTGATAAAAATTAATAGAAGTCAAGGAATTACGTTTACATGTAATTGTAATTGAGGCATGAACAACTACAATTACATGCAGTGGGTATTTGATATACTAGCAATTACAAATTATTTTAATTATAATTGAAGATTATCAACTATAATTACATGTATTTGGGCAAAATCCATAAAGAGGTTATAATTACTTGAGCAATAAAAATTACTTTAAATGTATTTTATTACAAATAAAATTTATTACATATTTATTAAATTCAAAAATCATTCCAGTAAATATAACATTTTTAATGCTCTAAAATTAACTGGAAATCGCTTGAGCTCTAAAAGAGGATAAAAGCTAGAAAAATTACTTACATTGCAAAAATGAACAATGTTTGCGAAAACCTCGCTCAAAACACATTTGTCGCGGAAGTCGCGAAAATTCTCGAAAAATTGTAAAATTGCAAACAAGCCCTAACTAAGATTGCTTAAAAACAGCTCAAATTATACGGAATGCAAAAAAAAAATTGGCAAATAACGACAATTCGCAAGAGCTTCCTAACATCGAAAAAATAATAAAGTTTTATATGAATTAAAAATCGGTAAAATTTTAAATAATTCAAGAAATGGTGCAAAATCATTATTATCGCGAAAACTTGCTATAATTAAATAGATAGAAAAGTGTGATAGTGATTAAAAATTGGTAAAACTATCAAAAATCAAAGAACTGGCTAAAAAAAACACTTTTTTTTCGCGAAAATAGCGGAAATGTGCGAAAAATTTCAAAATTGCAAACAAGCCGTAAAATTGCTTAAAAATAGCTAAAATTGTAAGGAATGCCAAAAAGTCGTTAAAAATTGTTAAAATGACGAAAATATTTGCAATAAAAGTAATTTTTTTTTTGCCAGTTTTAGGTTTTTAACAATTTTATCAATTTCTTAATCAATATCAGACATTGATATCTTTTTAATCTTACCAAGTTTTTGCGAATTGTTTTCACTTTCTCGATTTTTTCCGAGCTTTTTGCATTCCTTACAATTTTTGCTATTATTAAGCAATTTTAAAGCTTGTTTGAAATTTTCCAGTTTGTCGCGAATTTTCACTATTTTCGCAAAAAAGTGATTTTTATATTTATTACAGTTTTACCGATTTTTAATCACTCAGACTTTTCTATGTTTTTAATGTTAACAGATTTTTGTGAATTTTCGTAATTTTCGCGATTTTTTCTGAGATTTTGGCATTCCTTAGAATTTTAGAGATATTTAATAAATTTTACGGCTTGTTTGAAATTTAAAAATTTTTCGCGTATTGTCACAGTAAAAGTGATGTTTTGCGATTTTGTGCTGCTCGTCAAGCTTGTGAGTATGAACAAATTAAAGGGATTGTTTCTTATTCCCATAATCTGTAGACATTATTCGTATAATAAATTTGCACGGCATTTTGTAATTTTTTTTTGTTGTAGATTTCACTTTATTATTTTTCTGTTTGTAAAAATTTTATGAATATGAACATAAATAATATGCAAAATATAAAAAAAAAACATCTAAAACATTTATTTATTAACTTTATTTATTCTTTTTTCAATAAAATCAAACAAATTGTAAAAAAACACACACATACATATTATATTTGACAGCTTGTGTTCTAACATATTTCCTCGGCCTTGTGTTTTAACATTGATTTCCAAACATGTGTTAGGACACAAACACATTCGGTCCACACGTTAATTTCTTGTGTTAGGACAGAATTTTGACAATTGCTAACACACAAATTTCCAAACTTATGTCTCGTAAAGACGGGGTGTTAACTTGCAAATAAATTGTTCACTAAGTTATGATAAACAACGTTAACCCATGTTTTGAAAAAAATATTTAAATATTTAAAGTTTTAAGGTATGCCATGGAATACAAAATAAAAAATATTGGCAAACCAGGAATTATAGTTATTAAAATATTATCGTTTTTCCGTGTTTTATTGACTTAATTTTTCAAAAGAAACTTTTATTAATCTTCAAATATTACCGTTATTCCTGGTTTATGTACTGAACCAACCTTAATAGCAGGTACGTTATATTCTGTATTATATTGGTATTCCAAAATTAAGCATTTTGATTTCGTTGCGTTTAAGCATTATCTGATCATAAGCCCTATAAGCTTTTACAAAAACATCAATGTTGAAATGCAAAATTTTGGGCGTTTGTGATGAGCTCAATGATGCTAGATTACCCACACCTGGCTGTCATTTATAATGTCATTTATTGATTTATAAACTTTTGCATGTGCCAGATGTGATGGCTGTCCAACGAATACTGGCAAACACGGTGGCATTATTCGTATTTTAGAAGAGAAACTTCTAAGACCACTACAGTGGGTAGTTTGTCAGTTACTTAGCAACGAGCTTGCTTTACGTCACTTGTTCGAGCACTTAGATGGTAAAACTACCGGCCCTTCAGGAGTTTGGGGTCCAAAAGAAAAGAGTTTACCAGGATGTAACATGCTTCTCGTTGTCAAATTTGAACCAATTGAATGCCATTTACCCCAGGTTACTGCCAGTGATCTTAGCACAGATCAAGCTTATCTCCTGCAAATCTCTGGAGCTGTCAACAGCGGGGAATGTTCCGAGAGCTTAACAGCACGAGGTCCTGGAACGTTGTCATCTGCACGGTGGCTAACAATGGCAAATGTGGTTCTTCGAACATATATCGGAACGTCCAATCCATCATTCCAATTAAAAACACTCACTGAGTTCTTAATGCGGGTATATGCTCCTATGTGGCTTTTCATCAAATGCAAGTCAAAATTGAAAGATGCTCCTAATAATCTGTGGTGAAGCATCAGTTTATTACGGTATTTAGATCTGGATCTTCGATCTATTACACTAGTTAACAAAAAAAAAATGCAAATGAAAAATTAGATGTTTTAAAAGCTAAATTGGGGCTGCTGAGCACGAATATAACATTAATATATTTTTCTTAAGAACCGTTTTCGAGATATTCGCGAAAAACTAGTTTTTTTGCAGTTTGTAAAGATATTTCCAAAAATCTTGATTACTGTTTACTTGAATTGAGCAAATTTGGTATTGTTGCATATATATGTTTTTCCTCTTTCAGTTCATGGTTATACTGTGTTGATCAGATAAAAGTTCACTGAATTACAAGCCCTTATATTTGAAAAATTTTATTTTTTGCGTTTTTTTTTTCAAAATTCACCATTTTGAAATGCTCCATTAAAGCAAACAAAAAATTTTAAATTTTTGTTTTGACCCATATCTTTAATAAAATTTTGTTCCCAACGTACAAAAAGTAAAATTGTTAACATCGGGCATAAATTTAGAAAGTTACAATAGATTTAGTGAAAACATCAGATTTTGAATTATTATAAAAAAAATTGTATGGAGTATGAGTATAAGAAAAATGCCAGTGGGGCAGAACTAAATATTTTGGAAATATATCAACCATTTCTAACTCTTTAGTTCGATCAGTATACAATTTTATATGGAGATATCAGAGAAGTGTTCTTATTTAATTTAGGAAGATGAGCTTCCCATATTTCTCAGGTTCAGAGGTATGAAGTGCACTTCGGTAATGAAAAATTTTTCAACGATTGTCATTTCTCTGTTTGTCACTCGGTTCCAAAAATTTTTTGTGTCCTTATATACCTTGTAAAGTTCTAAAAAAGTTTTTCGTTAAACAAATATCTTGTATAGTTAGTGAGGTATACTTATTTTAATATTGAAATTTCTCACTTTTTTAAATCCTTGGTCCAGTATTTTTTAGATATCGGATCCAAATAACAACCGATTGTCACAATTATTTCTTTGTTAGTTACATGGCAAAATTTCAAATAGCTAAAAAAATAGTTAATGAAAGTATTCTTTCAGAGTTATAATATATACAATCTTTAATTTAAAAATTTAAACATTTTGAATTGATGACAGTTTTTGCCCAAAAAAGCACCATAATTGTTTTTTCTATAAATTTTTTTTTCAAGGATCAAATAATTATTATATACATATCTAAAAAATGTCTTCAGAGACATGATTTTAGAAAAACAGCTTAATCGAATTTAAAATTTTCGGTGGGCATGCACCTCTTTTAAAATCGACCTATTTTTTAGATTTATTGGAACTTTCTTAGGAATTCTAATGATTGTCAGAAACAAGTCGTAGTTTTCACATATATTCCTATATAACTGCAAAATTTCATTGGAAAATATCAATAATGAACGATTTTATAGCATTAAGAAAAAATTTAATATGCGCAAAACACTACATAGCACCATTTTTTCACTTGTTTTCCCCTAAGTCTTTCATAAAAATTTTAAGTATAAAAATCTGAATACAGTGTTGAAAAGTACACATAATTTTAATAACTTTGATTTGCGATATGTCAACCTTTCTTTTTCAAACGAGTAAAAGTAATGGAATGGAAGCAAAAACTCGTACTGAGCTGAGGACTAACGAATGAAAATTAAAATTTTGATGTGTTCACTAAATATGTTGTTACTTTCTCATATTTGGGCCGATGTAACTAATTTTACGCTTGCTTTATTTAGAACAAAAATTTCTTTAAGATGTGGGTCTAAAATAAATTTAAAAAAATTTATTTTGCCTTACTGGAGCAACTTAAATTAGCAAATTTAAAAAAAACTTTGAAAAAATAAAGTTTTTTCAAATCTAAAGACCTGTAACTCATTGAATTTTGATCTGATCAACACATTTTGATCGCAAAAATTTTAAAATTTGGGAACTAGTGTTATCGATAAAGTGGCACAGAGAAATACTTTCTTTGCACACCCTGAAAGTATAATACTTGCTAGTTTGTGCGAGAAAAGCATGGCGATTCGAAAAAACCTGTGAATTATATAATGATTTCCAGAAAATTTTCAAATAAAAATCTTGTCAGGAAGTTCGAAATTACAACATTGAATTTTGAGGCAAATCATTATGTTCAACTTATTGATTGGGAGAAATGTGTAATAGCAGAAACTCCCCTGACCATGGATTTCGAAGAGTTCTGATTAAAAAATGTAAATGACTTCCTTGATAACGTCATCTTCCACCTACCATGTCACACACAAGCGGTTGAAAGACGTGCAAAGGATGTTACGGCTGCATCCTCTCATGTGTGTGGATCCGAAAACAGAGATGGATTTATACGAACGCGAAGACTTGCCAGAGAAAAATTGCCTGTATTTAAAAACAAAGTATAATTTACAACATAAGTGGTTTTTTTTATTCAATATAAAATTTACTTGGTAGCAAATATTTATCAAAAATTCCTTAAAACAAAGATCACATTAAAAAAAACATGGGTTAACGTTTTTTATTTATCATAACTTAGTGAAAAATTAAGCTTTTTAAAATTTTTTTTGCAAGTTAAAGGCTATATCTTGGCAGATAACATATTTTTTTCAGATTTTTAATAACTTTTTTTGATGGTTTTGAGGGTGTTTGAAACAAAAGAATCATATTTTATTTGAAGTTTTTTGTCATTTTAAGTGGAAAAATTTTATTTTTTCAATTTATATCTTCTCATTTATCCTTTTTGATACATTGGCAATAGTATAAGGTATGAATTTAACTTGTCGTTGAGCATCAAAATCTACTAATTTTGACGGCATAAAATAAACATTGAACTCAAAAATTCTAAAATCTTAAATATGGATGCGATAGCTGGATTATTTTTTTAGCGGACTGAAATTTTCACGGTATACACCTCAAAACATGCTTAAACTTTTAGGCTTGGTTCCATTTTGAAATTAAAAAAAAAACTTTTTTCAACCCACCTTACTATACATGTTCAATCACAATAAAATAGAAATGTCAAGGTTTCTTGAATCTAAATTGATTAAGGTTCGTAACGTTATATTCAGAAAGGATTGGGTATGATTAATATTCCAAGGAACAAGGGAAAAATTAACATCAACTTAATTTTTCAACGTACACAGGAGAACAGAGTAGCGCCACTTTCGGAAGCCGCTACACTTCCATCGTCAGTGCTCACGTGTATTTGCTATCACCACTTGTCAGGTGGCTCTGTTGAATGTGATTTTAATTCTTATATATACAACTTTTTCGTGAAATTTGAATACGAGAATTAAATCACTCTCAAGCTGATATTAAAGTGCACTTTCCCAGCGTTGCCATCGGTTTATTTTTCTTCATTCCCATTTTTCTGATTTTTGTTCTACTCAAGACAAACTTTTTTGGTTTGATTTTATACTTAAGTATATATGAACATGTAAACATGTGAAAAGCTCAAGCCAGTAGCTAATTGTTTATTAATATAATTATTTCGAACGTATTTGCCTTGTGAATCTAAATTGATTATTAGGCTAAGGTTCGTAACGTTATATTCAGAAAGAATTGGGTATGATTAATATTCCAAGGAACAAGGGAAAAATTAACAACTTAAGGTTTCTTGTCCTCAGGCCGTAGCTTTAGTTCACTCAAGTGTGGCTTGATACCCCGTGAGTTGTTATATACAATTTAAGCATAGTTCGCATGAAACAGCCTAGCTATAAAATAAGGCATGACTTTACTTCGCGGTGTCCCACTTTGGATCTGCATTTTTGACATAAAACTGCACTTATTTTATGGTGTCATCTTATTATGTTGTCATTGAGAATCGCTTTTACTTTTATGAACAGAGAGTCTGGATATCTGAAGAAACGTGGAGCTTAATAATACAAACATTGCCAAAAGTCGCAAAATGAAAAGTTTAAGGCAAGAAGAATATACACGTATTGATAAAAACGTAAAAGTACCCATAGGAGGGGCAAATGTCAATGGTAAAATGATATCACTAAAGAGCTACAATCTGCATCTTATACTAATAGAAGCCGCGATCTATACCCAGCTAAAACTCAACTTAGTATTGTGCTTCTGCACATCTAAAAACAATAACCAATCACTTCTTAAAATAAAACACACTTGTTGATGCTTGTGTGGTATGATAACGAATGTCTAGAATGTTCTTTATTAATTCGTTTCTAGTTACATGGGCGTTCTTACACTAACATATAGGGCGTGCTTATTATGACTAGACGAAAGGTAGGGTGTTCCCTTATTATGCAGGGATGGCACTATACCTCCCTTTTATTAAAAAAAGTTTAATCAGTTAATTATTTAATTAATTTAATATACAAAGAATTTTATGATTATAAAATTTAAATTTAAAATCTAACTTTGTAATGTTCACATATATATCTCCCTTTTTTTTTTTTTGTTTTAAATACATATTTAAAATTTAATAGAAGTGTTATTTTTATTTGTTTGAATTGCTCTTAGAACTTAAATGGATTTGGATTCAAAAGCAAATAGGAAGGAACAGTCGGGATGACGGAGGGAGTGCCATGTGTGAACAAGACACTACCCCTTCTACTGGTGGCCATGGACCGCCAGGAATTGCCTTCACCCGAATGCTCTGCCCGGTTGCCCCTGAAGATTTTAAATTTAATTTTTCACGAAAAGATTCAAAGTTAGTACAAAGATGATGAAATAATCAAGGTGATCAAGCTTGGTTATTTGATGATCTTTATGCTATTACATGTAACTTCAAAGTAAATATTGTTTCATATCAGGGATATGTATTTCATTAAATAAATTTAATATACTATTACATATTTAAATTTTTTTTTTGTAATCATAAAAGGTATTTAGACATTAAAAATTTGATTTTGTTTTGTTTTTGTATGTGATGTAAATTTTATAAATTTTTACCAATAAAATAAATGAAAATTTATTGAAATATACAAACTTTTGTTAATATTTTCGTACTCTGTTTTTATGTACAGTTTTTTCTTTTTTTGTTTCTTCATTATAAATTGTTACATTAGTATCATCAATTTTTGTTACTATATATGGACCATCATAAATACTCTTGTGTTTATCATATGGTTCTTTCTTCAGTAAAACTTTATCACTGATATTTAAAGTAATTGGTTTTGCAAAATTGTCGTAAAACTTTTTACTTCTAGCTTTGTGCTTCTCAATCAATTCTTTAGCAAGCAAATTAGTTTTTTGAAGTCTATATTTAATTTCTTTACTGTAGTTATCAATATTGTAAATTGGATCAATGTTGTTATTTATTTCATTAGGCATTATTGCCTTTTTGCCGAAAACTAGTTCAAAAGGAGTAAACTTATTGTCAAAAACTGTGTTAGGTGTAGTATTGTGGTAAAACGTAAAGTATTTTAAATAAGTATCCCAGTCAGATAAATTTTCATTCAAGTAGGCTCGAGTATACTCATTAAAAACGCGATGGTTACGCTCGATGGTACCTAAAGTTTCATGGTGGTAACTTGTTGAGAATTTAAGTTCGATTTCTAAAAGTTTACACATTTCGCAAAAAAGTTCATTTTTGAATTCCGTACCTAAATCTGATTTCAATATATTCATTTTCCCGTAAATTAATATAAAATTCTCGAAAATTGCTCGAGCGACTGTCGAAGCTGATTTGTCAGGTATGGGGATAGAAACTAAATATTTTGATAAGTCACAAATCAGAGTTAGTGCATACTTATTTCCATAGTTAGATTGAGGTAATGGTCCTATTGTATCTAGAACTACTATGTCGAATGCTTTAATAGGTGTTGGAGTAAGAACTAATTTTTCTTTGTTTGATGGCTTGACTTTGTTTAAATTACATTTTGAACAGTTCCTTACATACTTCGCAATATCTTTTGTCATCTTTTTCCAGTAATATTTTGTTCTGATTTTGGCATAAAGTTTCTTTTGTCCACAATGTCCGCCTAGTAAAGGATCATTGTGATATATTTGCATCAGTTTTTGTTTCTCATCTTCTGTAGCTACTATAGCAATTGGTTCTGTAAGAATTATTTCCAAAGTTTTCAATGTTCTATTGCCATGGTCTTTAAAATTCTGTATTTTAAATATTGTAAAAATTAAATCATTTTTAGGCCACTCTGCACTGTAAATTTTGTTTTTGTTGGCTTCGTTTTCTAGCCTCGAAAGCATTAAGTCTAGACTTGTAGTTTCGTTAACAAACTCAAACTCTACGGATAGCAGTTTCTTAAATTTTTTGTGTATATTTATGCGCAATTTCTTAAAGTTTTCATCATTAATAATTATTTCTGTCTTTATTCTTGCCATATTTTTGCTGAAGTTGTGAGAAAATCTGTCGTATATTTGTAATTTAATATTATTATGACTTGTTAAGGTTTGGTTTGAATCAATCGCATTGTTTTTTGTATTTCCTGAAATAGCGCGTGTCGTTACGGCTAATACCTGGTTATTTTCTTCTCTTAATTCGTTAATTGAAAGTCTGGATAGAGCGTCAGCAGCAACATTGTCTTTTCCTTTAATGTACTCTACAGTAAAATTGTATTCGGAAAGTTCTAAACGGATTCGAGTCAATTTCGATGATGGATCCTTTAAATTAAAAAGGTAAACTAATGGACGGTGATCTGATCGCACTGTAAAAGATGTTCCGTAAACATAAGGTCGAAACTGTGTTATTGCAAAGTGAATTGCTAGCAGTTCTTGCTCAATTGTTGGTTTCTTCTGTTCTGATTGATTAAATGCTTTTGACGCGAAGTAAATTGGTAAGTCGTTACCATTAAAGGATTGGCTCAGAATAGCTCCACATCCAAGTTTGGAAGCATCTACTGTTATAAGAAATGATTTCGAAAAGTCTGGATACTGTAAGATCCTAGGGGATAATAACATTGATTTTAAATGATCGAAAGATTGTTGGCATTTTTCATCCCAATGAAAGTGTACTTTTTTCCGTGTTAAACGATTTAATGGTGCTGCTACTATGGCAAAATTCGGTATAAAGCGCCTATAATAATTTGAAAATGCAACAAAGCGTCTTACTGCGTCTTTGTCTGTTGGAACAGGATACGTTTTAACGGCATTTATCTTTGTATCATCTGGCAAAAGACCATTCGCGGTGCATTTATGCCCTAAAAACGTTACTTCAGAACGGAAAAAATTGCATTTGTATGGATTTAGCTTTAGATTATGTGCCCTTAAAATATCAAAAACTTCTTTTAAATTACTCAAATGGTGCTGTTTGCTACAACCAACTATGACTATGTCATCTACGTATAAGAAAGCTTTGTTAGGAGAAAGTCCAGAAAACGCTATGGACATCATCCTTGAAAACGAGTTAGGTGCTACATTTAATCCAAAGGGTAAAACCTTCCATCGAAAAGATCCTTTGTCCGTGCTAAAAGAGGTAACGTCACGAGAGTCAGGATTTAATGGAATCTGGTGAAAACCGGAAAACAAATCAACAATAGAAAAATATTTCGCTCGACCTAAATTATCTAAAATATCGTCAATGCGAGGTAACGGAAATTTATCAGCTATAAGCTTTTTATTTACGGCACGATAGTCTACGCACATCCTATAAGACTTTTGATCATCTGTACTCTTTTTTGGTACCAGAATTAGTGGACTATTAAAATTTGAAAAGCTAGGTTCAATTAGATCATTTTCTAATAAATTGTTCACCTGTCTATTAATTTCATCCTTTTGTGAATGAGCAAGCCTATAATTTTTTATGTATATTGGTGACTGATCTACTAATCGGAATTTTTGTTCGTAGAAATTATTTATTGACATTTTGTCATCTTTTAAAGCAAAAACGTCTGCATATTTTTCACAAAGTTGCATAAGACTGTCTTTCACGTCGTTTGGCATTTGATTTTGCAGTATGTTTTTTAATTTAGCTGTACGTTCAGTATTTGTTTCATTTTTATTTATGGAATATATGTAAAAATTTCGTAACCGTTCTGCTTTGACTTTGTCATTTTGTATACATTTAAACTCGTCAGTAGTATTTACTATTCTTACGACTGGATTGTTTGAGTCTATTATGCCTTTACCAATAAATACACCATTGCAAATTTGTTGTGAATCAATAAACATTGGTTCTGTAATTCCGCATAAATTAAATGTACGATACACTTCACACCTTGGAGGGATAATGCATGTAAAATTCTTAGTTCCTTGCAATATTGGCACTACTAATCTTTTGTATCTGTCACAAACTGTTATGGTCATATTTTCATAATTGATTTTGCATTTATTATCTTTTAGAAAATCTTTTCCTAATATGCCTTCGGATGGTATATTGAAATTATCGCTTACCACATGGAAAACTTGTGAAATTACAGAATTTGAAATAATTACGCTTGTACAAATTGTACCTAAGGTAGTTAAAGAGTTTGAAGTAATACCCGTAATATTGATTATTTCATTTTCATTCAAAAAAATATTTGGTTTTAAGCAAGAAATTTTAATCAAAGATATGTCCGCTTGAGAATCAACAAGAAACGAACAAGTTTTATTGGCGTCAATACAATTTAGTTTTATAAAATCGGCATAATTAAGATTTAGACTGTAGACTGATTTATTAAAATTTTGGTTATTTAGTTCTGATATTGTGTTTCGTCTTCCTCCCTCAACATATGCTGTTGAGGGGCTTGGACGTTTAAAGTCCTCACTGAAGCCCTTTGATTGTTAGCATTTGGTGAATTTCTACTTCTACCATTGCCACGATAATTATTGTTCGGTCGATAGTTTGAAGAAAAATTGTTGTTTCTTCTGAAATTATTGTTGTAATTATTACTGAAATGTCTACGGTTATTGCCACGGTAAGAATTATTACGATAACGCGAAAAATTGTTATTCTGATAGGAATTGTTGTTTCTGTTGCTACTTTGATTTCTAATTGCCAAAACCTGACGTTCTTTTGTTTCAGCAGTTTGCTCTACTACTAGCTTCGCAATAACTTCTTTCGGATCTGAAAAAGACGAAGATGCCAAAATTGACTTTACTAAATCCGATTTAGCATTTAATCTACACATCGCAACTGTTTGCTCAATAGCCATCTCATGAGCTTTTTTCTTTGTTATGCCTTCAACAGTTAGAGAACGTTTGAAAGCATCAGCAAGATCCTCTGCTTGCTTTGAAAACTCTGCGTAATTATTATGCTTAACCATAAGAGCTGAAATTTTACCCGCGATAACTTTCGAATTATCCGGTTTAATATTTGTTTTTAAAGCAGTTTTAATTTCATTTATTGTAGAAACGCTGTCTGGCAATGCTTCACGAGCTTTTGCTTCTAATTTAGATTTAATGAAATTTACAAAAGTTGTTGCTAAGTGTGGCTCAGTCAGATCTTCTATTAAGTCTATCTTATCAAGGAACGAGTCTAAAGACACTGGGTTTCCATCATAATTGTCTTTTATAATGGACGCACACATGCCAATATATGATTTTTTCTGATCGAGTGTAGCCATTTTTCTAGAAATTTCAATACTATTCTTGTTATCACAATTTGGATTACTTTTCGATTCACTGTTACTATCACTTCCTAACATAAGTTCTTTGTTGACAAGTGAAAATAAGTTTTTCCCTTCCGGCACTTTTATTTTACAATCTAATTTCGTAAAGCAATTGATTAAAAGTTGACGGCAATTTTTAATTTTTGAAAGAATTGATTTTCTAATAGAAGTTGATAATTGTTTATGTCTTGGTTCTGTATATTCTAATAATGAATTGTAGGTTTCTATTAAAAGTGAAATATATTCGTTAATTTTATTAACGTTTTTTGTTAACGGCCTATTTTGCAAAACCCTTTTCTTTATTTTATAAAATTCAAATACTAGTTCGTTAAACTTTGTTTTATTAAACTCTGACATTTATTAAAACATAGTGCTTTAATTATTTTCAAAAATTTTGAAAAATATTCATAATTTTAAGTTTTAATGAATAAAACGGAATTTTTCTTTTATATTAAAAAAATTTTCATGTTATCACTCGGTAGAGTGTATAATTTTGCCCTTCACTGTATTTAGTTTTCATTTTTATTTTAATATTTAGCTGTTTTCTTTCTGAATGTCAGTCAGTGTTGCCAGAACTTTCCATAAAATTCAAACGCGAAAAAGAAACAGGCAAAAAGCACTAATAAAAGAATTTTTACAAATGAAAATCACTTTATATGTCAAACCGAAATAATTTCTATAAAAATATAGAAGTTTATGAAAAACATTCGCTGTTAATAAAACAATTAAAAAAAAATTATTTCTTGATAAAAAAAATACCGTTTTGGCAACACTGATGCTCTCACATTCAATTAAACGAACGAATTCTCTTTCTCATTCTTCATTCCACTCTTTTTGTTTTATTTCTGCATTTGTATATATATATTTGTCACAATTTAAAATACAATTAAATGTTTGTTAGTATGTATTTATTTTAAATTGTTTAATATATGTACATTCATGCTTATTTATAGGGTGTTTTTTTTTTTTTTTTTTGTTTGATATTTATATAAAACAAAGAGAATATTGTTATTAAATTTATAAGTAGAATTAAGTAGAGAATAATAATTTTAAGTAGTGTTAATTGTTTATTAAAATGTAGAGTATTAATAAGTAGTATAATTATAGTTTATTTAGTATAATATAGAATATAGGTATGTAATATGATTATATTAATATGAGTAGTAGGTTTAGTTTGCTATAATACATATTTACAAGTTGATTTCTTCTGGAACTTTTACGTCATCTCAATGAATTTTAGGGTTGTTTTTTGTTGTTGTTACATTTGCTGTTTTCTTTCTTATTTATGGCAATTATGTTGTTGCATATTTATTATGTATATGTATATATCTGTTGTAGTTTTTTTTTTTTTTTTTTTTTGTGTTTTATTTGTTGAACTTTATTCGTGTATTATCAAAATAATGTTTCTATTGCATTTGAACACTTTATTATGTGTTTAGTTTCATTTCTGTTTTAATTTGGTTTTTCTTTTAGATTCTTTTGATTTTTAATTTAAGTTGCTATTTCTTTTGGTTCTTGGCTTTTCTTTCTTTTCCATTTTTATTCTGTTTTCTTTTGGTTTCAATTTGTTGCTTTTTTTATTTTTTTCACGTTGTTCTTTAACTGTATTTTTTTGGACATTTCTGGCACTTTCTTTTAGTTATGCTCCGTTCTTTTCCGATGGTTTTTTTCGGATTCGTTAACAGTTTTAACTTAACTTTTTATATAAATGTTTCACATATTTTGTACAGTCTGTACTTTTGGTTATAGTTATGTAAATTGTTAACTTTTAGAATTTCTGAAAATTTTCACTTTTGTTTTGTGTAGTGCACTTCACTTTTCCTTTTTGTGCTGACTTTCCATTTTATGGAAATGTTTTATGGAAAATTTTATATGGAATTTTTTTGAGCTCGTAGTAAATATTTTTAAGTTTTTTTTTTTGTAATTGTTTTTTATTTTAGTTGTTAACTTTAATATTTGTTTGATTTTTATTAAATTTTAATATTCTTTTTAGAATTTTTTCACGGTCGCCATATTGTGCTTCTGCACATCTAAAAACAATAACCAATCACTTCTTAAAATAAAACACACTTGTTGATGCTTGTGTGGTATGATAACGAATGTCTAGAATGTTCTTTATTAATTCGTTTCTAGTTACATGGGCGTTCTTACACTAACATATAGGGCGTGCTTAT
Organism: Panzeria rudis; assembly: GCA_956483635.1. NCBI lineage: Eukaryota > Metazoa > Arthropoda > Insecta > Diptera > Tachinidae > Panzeria > Panzeria rudis. The sequence goes on along the minus strand of OY101448.1, from coordinate 74,236,834 downwards.
TATGACTAGACGAAAGGTAGGGTGTTCCCTTATTATGCGAAAACTGCTTTTCAGTAAAACCACACAAAGAGAAGGATGAAAACTGCCTTACAATGAAATCTATACAAACATTACAGAGAATGTCTAAGCAACTGTTAAGCTGACACACCAACTATATATTTATAACACGCATATATTGTACGGGAAGATATTTAGACTGAAACCTGCGGAAAATTTGGTTGATAAATGATCCAAAAGTACTCGTCCTATAACTTGAGAAAATGGAAGTGATACCAAAAGTAAAGAGTAGTAAATGGTGGAAAAAGACATATCGTATAAATGGTCACATATTAAGCATTTTAAGCAAATTCATTTGGGACCCGGATAAGTATTGTAGTCAGCACCACTGAACATATTCGATGTTTGTTGTTGTGTGTTTTCATAAAAGGGAATAACAATTTGAGTTTTCTGATAAAATTAAAAGCAATAAAAGAAGAGAACAATTCAATAATGTAATTACATTATGAACACTTCACAAACTAAAGTTTTGTGCTCAAATTTATATTCTACTCTGAGATAGTTCAGTGACAAGTCACAAGTTGCATACAAATTATCAATTAACCCCGTCCTAGGCTATCCCCATGTAAAAGTGCCAGTTCCAGTTACATGACTTGTTTTGTGTCAGTTCCATTTACCGTAGGGAATGTACAAGTTTAGCTCAAGTCGAAAACTATATTGAGTCTTAAGAACAATAAAACGCACAGAATCGACAAAAATTCGCATGAGGCTCTCAAAGCCGACGCCGAAATAAGTGCAAAACTCATTTAGCGCCACCCAATTGTCGATTTCTGGAACACCGATGTTTTGAATGGTGAGCTTAGAATATGACAATTATAATTCCAGAAGAAGGAAAGATGTTAAAATATGGAAATGTAATTTTTTTACAAAACTTTACAGAACTTTATCTTCCTAAAACAAATAACAAAAAATTTGCGACTACTGCGACATCTGGTGGCCACGGGATAAGTTATATAACACTTTTTTTAACTCTAATGTAGGGAATGGTAAACAGACTCAAAAATCGATTTTCGATTTTTCGATCAACCTTTTTCGTTTCGATTTTCAAGATCGATTGATTTTAAAATCGAAGATGATATTATATTTGCAAATTTCTAAACATAAAAAACTAATCATGGAAATTCAAATACCTTCCTTTTCTGTAAATCGAGTCGATTTGAAAGAAATTATATCCACTAATAGCAAACTTTTTTCAGATTTTTTTCCAGTTTCATATATTTTAGAGCTTAAACTATCATATCTGAAATTAATTTACTATATACGATTTAATATACATCAATGAGGGCATTACTTATTTTTGGAAAACGAGAAATTTATTCGGAATCGGTTTACAGCATAGGGACGATAAACATTAAACAACATTAACAAAGAAAACCAGACAAAAAGACAATTAAAAATGAAAATTTTAAATATTAACAATTTTCTTTTATATAAAATTAGGTAAATCTAAAAAAATTATTACAAATTATTCGACGTTGTTATTTTCAGAAAGATTTCTCAAAGTTGTTCGTAAAAAAGGTGTAAATGTATGTGACAAACGTTCAGATGGCATTGATATCTCAAGGATGCACAAACTTTCCCTGGCATTACATATGTGTGGGAATAAATTGCTCTTTTCCACTCGTTAACTTGATTTAAATTTCGATCAAACACAGGTCTCTTTATATATTGTCGTAATTCAACAGGAATGCTTCTCAATACTTCATAAAAACACACTAGAATTGCGAATATTTTGATATGATATGATAAAAAGAAATCGATTTTAAAAGCCCAATAGTCGATTTCAGTATAAAATCGCAGACGTAAAGTCGATTCCGAACAATCGATTTTTTGTAACACAAAATCGATTTTCGATTGGAATCGAAATCGATTTACCATTCCCTACTTTAATGTAGTTTGTTATCTTTACAAACAAATCAATTTCATTTAAAATAAAGACAAACAATTTTTTATGACTGACTTACATCCCTTTCAGACGTTTGGACGGAAAGGCGACTAGGGAGCCTAAAATTAAGAAAAGAACAAGGGACCATGTGAAAAATGAAAAAACTAAAAAAAACTCAAACGGATTTATAATAGGCGGAGCTCTGAAGTAACGCACACGAATTAAAGTAAAAAAACTTTTAATTACTGCATGATTTACACTTATGACAGAATAGAAAAAATTGGTACTGTCATTAACTTTGGTCATTTCACGACATTGTGATCTTCAGGAATCTGCCATTAATTTCTACGAAAGGCATATAGGAGCAAGTTTAACAAAAATATTGTTATTTTGAAACGCAATAGCTTTTCTATCAACCCAATGTTATAATTTCGTTTTCATATCTCTGAATGTTTGTATTATTTTTGGTGAATACATTTTTGATGGCAGCAGTATTTTTTTTAAATTGTCCACTTTTTGTCAGTGTGCAAAATTGAAACATGTAAATGTGAACTTTTACGCATAAGGATGCTCTTCTGTTGTATGAGTTAAACGATTTTCGATTAAAGCCACTAAAAACGTGCTTTTTATATGCATGCTACCGCATATTTTATGCGTAAACAATGGCCGGAAATGGCCAACCAATATAAACAATTTGAAAATATACAAACACAAACAAGGGAACGCACACATACCATATATACCAACTTGAATATTTTAACTATTCATATTATTATGAGCTAAATCATCAGCATGAAAATTTTATTATTGTAATACTCTCATGATACCCGTCAAAAATGCATTTTTTGCGGTTTCTTTATTCTCGGGGTTTTGTAATATTTGCACGAATTGCATACAAGTTCACTTATGCTTGCTTAACATTTAATTTTATAGAGTTTTTCTAACAGGGACTGTTTAGATGTATAAATTAAATAGTTGCAGACAAAGCAATTTCCAAATGAATATTAATAAATTTAAACAAAGGTTTGAGTCATAGAATAACATAGAAGCCTGACTGGCCGCAAATAGTTGTCAGAAACCTAAGTCGATTGTCAAAAAAAATCTAAGCCTAAGAATGTATTAGTTGAACATTTTGTATTAGTATTGGTTTAAATAAAAATTTCCCCACCGCACTAAACCATACTTAGTTGTACAAAAATTATTTTACAAAATTTATATGTTTTAAACATGAATTTTTAGTTATTACATACAATTAATTTTGCATTAATTAATGAAAATATGAATTTAGAATCATTTTTAATACATTTGAGCTCAAAAAATTTTGATTTGCTAAACATTTTTTTTTTAATTTTTCTATTTGGTAGTAAAAATATTAATCCCAAATAGTAACAAAAATGCAATACTGTTGATTGAAAAAAAGGGTTAAAAACTTTGATAAATTTCAACACACAAATGTCAACAAAACTAAAAATATAATTTAAAATTACAGCAAGAATAAACATAAAATTTATACCAAAACAAATAAAAAAATTAAATAAATTGAAAAAAGTGTTTGTGTGTGCAAAAAAGATACATTTTACCGCGTTTTCAAGTGCAAAAATTACGCTCTGTGATGTGTGTTGAATTGCCTCTCTCAAGTTTGTTGAATACACAAGACCTATACGTTTAAGAGAGTTGTAAATTTTTTATAGACAGGCCGACAGTTGGAAATCTACGTATTTATCTATGGTTTCGGTATTGAGTAATAGTCTACTTATTATTTTGACAACTCTTTTAATTAATTTTTTAGTCAGAGTTAAGAAAATTGATAAACATAGATAGTAAGCTCTCGCACTGTCAATAAAATAATGACAACTCTCTTTACACATATAGATATTGTGAATTCAACAAAAATGAGAGTACACCATTTTTGCATTTCAACACACATGAGAGACTATTATTTTTCCACTTGAAAATGCACTAAATCGTAACTTTTTTCCACGCACAAACACTTTTTAGTTTTATTTAAATTGTTTTTATTTGTTTTAATATAAATTTTATATTTCTTCTTGCTGTAATTTTAAAATATTTTTTTAATTTTGCTGAGATTTGTGTGTTGAAATTTATCAAAGTTTTCAACCCTATTTTTCATTGAACAGTATTGTATTTTGTTCCTATTTGGGATAAAAATTTTTGGTACCAAATAGCAAAATTGCAAAAAAATGTTTAGCAAATCAATATTTTTTGAGCTCGAATGTATTAAAAAGCATTCGAAATTCATATTTTCATTAATTAATACAACAATAATTGCATAAACTTCTAAAAATTCACGTATAAAAAATATAAATAGTTTAGAATACATTTTGTTACAACCAAGTGCGGTTTTAGTACTGTGGGGAAATTTTTATTTTAAACCAATACTAATACAAAATGTTCTACTGATACATCCTTAGACTTAGGTTTTTGACAGCACACTTAGGTTTATGAAGTTTCTGTTTGGCCTCTATGTACCCTATGGTCAAGATGTAATAAAGGAAAAAAAGTCCAACGACATTTCAAACCATCGTAGTTGGAAAAAACTAGTGGTATAATCATAAAAATATTTCACTCACATCCTAGTTGTGCTGTAGTCATAGTCTAGTCACTTCTGGCTCCATGAAAAATGGCCCCAAACCAAAAATGAAAAATGGTCCAATCTTTTGTGTTTAAAACAACAACACAAATTTTTGGTTATTTTTCCTAATTTTTGGGGCCATTTTTCATTTCTTAAATTGGGGCCATTTTTCCTATATTTTAGGGCCATTTTTCACTTTTAAATTAAGGCCTTTTTTCATTTTTCATAAAATGAGAAATGGCCCCAAACTTAAAAATGAAAAATGGCCTCAAAATATAGGAAAAAGGCCTCAAATTAGGAAATATAAAATAGAAAAAATGGCCCCAAAAATCTTATTTTTTCAATAGCGCCATACGCAAAAATTGGACATATGGGAAGTAAAGCCATGTTTTTTTAGCTATTGCCATTATAATCTGCCTTCAGGCAGAATTGACGAAGGATTTTATCCGCTCGAAGAACGGTTTCGCTGAATAATTATTCTGCGCCTCAAATACTATCCCGTAGAAGATCATACGAGAGTGGAATGGTATAGGCCCATAAGCCTATTGTCTAACATGTCAAAACTATTTGAAAAGCTGCTCATTTACTCATGATAATACTAACGTATTAGTAATACTAACGTGACCAGAAGGTTTTTGTCAAAAGCGGGATAAGAACAGTTGAAAAGCGGGATTCTGAAGAAAATATGACCCAAAAAGCGGGACTTTATAAAATATCTTATGGAAAGCGGGATGTTGTAAATACACTGATAATAATATATGATTGTTTGTAAATGTATGCAACTACACAGTTCCATATCGTTAGCTGAAATGCAAAATAACGTAGCTAACAAAAAACTTTAAGTCGCATTTCCAATTATTAATTAACACACCGAAGTGCTTGCGCCTACAAAATTTTGAAACTGTTATCTCAATAATCAATTGCATTAAAAACTAAAGTAAAGAGACGTTTTACTTCAGTCACTTAAAATATTTTATTTAGTCTTTTTTCTCTCCTATAAAATTCAAAATAGTGTAGTTATATAATTTAGCATTTCACCCAACGATATCTTCTTAGGAAATTTATTGCGTTACAGGCCTTAAAATTTAAAAAAGTGCATTTTTAGATGTTTTTTAAAAATTTATAATTTTTATGAAACAAAAACTTTATAAATTGCTTTAATCCTAATGAAAATTTTGTCTTTAACTCATGAAACATGAAGCATGGAGAAAAATTTTAATTAAAGGTATCAATGTTAGTCGAACTCTATGGTTTTTAAGTCGTTCAATTTAATTTTTGCAATTACCAATAATTTTCAATACTACGTGCCTTACTTGACTTCACCATTCTCATACTGTGAAAGGTATAAAAGGAGCTGTGATCATGAGATCGTGGTTAATCTTGAAATATCATGGTATTCAGTTCGACCCTTATACAGTCAAGAATTTGTCTTTGTCTTTTCAATTATTACATGCATTTAAATTTCCTTTCTCAATAAAAAATATGTAATTTAAATGAAGAATTAAACTGAACGAACTTAAGCCTGAAAATTAAGTACCTTAAGATTTGGACAAGAAATTTTTAAGTATTGAGTTTTGAAGCAATGTCTAGAAACACACCTTATTTAATTTTAAATTCTTTTAACTCAATGAGTTTTTATGCGATCAACACAAGAAAAATCTATTTTGATCAGTTGAAACATTTTCGATATTTTTGTATATAATGTAAAAAAAAGAACAATTTTAGGCGGGATCGATCTCTTAAAAGCGGGATAGTCCCGCCTAAAGCGGAATGTCTGGTCAGCTTAGCTAATACCCATACTGAATAGTACTGGATGCATTCCATACGACCAATTCGGTTTTAGGAGACAACATAGAACTATCGAACAAACTCATAGACTCGTGAACATTGTTCGAAAAAGTTTTGAGAAAATGAAATATTGTTTTGAGCTCTTCATCGATGTTTCGCAGGCATTTGATAAAGTATGTCACGAAAGCCTAGATTGTAGACTTCTTCTATACAACTCCATTCTAAAACCAATGTGGTCCTACGGTATCCAGTTATGATGGTGCACTGCCTTGGAATCAAATGTAGAGAAAATTCAAAGGCGACCAAATAAAATACTCTGTACGATTACATCAGCCCCTGATATGTTAGCAATAAGGGAATTTTTAAGGATCTAGATGACCAAATTGTTAAGACTGTGTTTTTAAAACATGTGACAAGATACATAAAAAAATTGAGTTACACCCAAATACCTTAGCCCGCAACATCATTATCTTTAGTGGCCACACTCGGTTGAGACGGAGGGACACGTTTGCTATCAGCCGAACACGAGAGACGTAAGAGAACCTAACTAAGAACCAAAAGCAGAAACAAATATTTTTGTCTGGCATTGGCTGGACTTAAAAATTATAATTTTAGAGTTAAGATTTGATTAATTATTGTTAGTTAAAATTTATTGAAAATATAATAAATCGAATAAATCGAATGATATTTGGATCCGATATCTGCAAAATACTAGACGAAATTTTTAATAATTAAGAAATTTCAATTTTCTAATGATAAAAACTGTCTAATGATAATAATTTCAATTTTCTAGTGAGAGAATATAATGCACCTTTTTTGCCTTTGCCCAGCACTGGAGGATCACCGCCTTCGCCTCGTGGGCAAGAGATTCTTCGGTAGCCTCCCAAGTTCTCAGAAATAGAGCTCAAGAGCATAAGTTCCTTCATCAGGAGCAGCGGGTGGTTCACTTGCTGACTACCAAAATGGCGTTTTATTTCATGAACGACCCTTCCTGCACGGAACCCCGTACCCCTTACCTCTCTCTCTTCTTTTCTAGTTAACTTCTAATCTCTTTATTAACTTCTCTCCTTTCACCCTATATACTACTCTGTCCTGTTCTCTCTACTTTTGCCTTTTCTTTACAGGTATCATAAAGGGACCATTATTATTTAAGCCAAGTGGGCTGGAACCCTTTCTTAAAATTTTTTTAACCTAACCTAACCTAATGAGTATAACTTGCCAACAATATATAAGTATACAAACAAACAACTATCTTTTAGATCTTATTAAAGGCTATAATACAGCAAAAAAGTTTTGAAATCGGACGAGAATTAGAAAAAGTAGCAAGCAGTGAAAATATTTAGATGGCCGAAGTGCCCTACTTTAAGACTTCATTGCTCTGCTTCTGAGCAAATAAGAGAAGTTGTATTTCAAACATAAATATAGATTCTCATTTGCTGTGAAATTTTATTTTGATAGAGATATCCGTTTAGAAACGCTTGATGTATGTTCCAAATATTTTGATTCTGCCTCACTGTGCATTAGTGAGTGTATCAGGAAATCTTACTGTTACTGCAAGGTTTAGTCCTTAGAACATCTTTTTTGTAAATTTTTTGAAATTATAATAGCTAAATCAGGAAAAGAGTTTTCAAAGGTGTCTGTAATGTATTTTTGAGATAACAACATAGTATACAAGTGGCAGCTTTAGAATATTACCTAAATTCTATTCAAATTTGGCATCTTTCGTTCCTAATTGACATCGCGACCAGAAAAAATAATCCCCATCTCGTATACTATATGAGGGGATTACAGCAAAAGGCATCCAAGTGTTTAATGTTTAATATCGAGAAAAGTTAACTTTAATTGATATTGCAATAAAAATTCTTATGCTTTGTGGAATACAACTTCCTTAGTAAAAAAATTGTGAGATATATTTTAATATAACGAGCTAAAAAATATCAGCGTTTATATATACAGATTCCCAAAAATAACATTTGAAGTGAGGAAGCCGCACATGAACCCCTTGTGTTCTTATATATTTTAAAATTTCTAAATATGTAAATGAACCTGTACCCCAAAGACCTTATTATTACCTTGTAAAAAACCATATGGAGGAAATTAAAAATAAATAGTTTATTGAGAAAACTTTTCTTGTTTGACATCATCCAGCTCGTCTTCGTCATGACATTGGCTTTCGATTCTTTGCGGAGTTTCATACCTTCCATCGTGAGGAAGTGCTTTGAATCTTTCATTGTGAATTGGTGGAATAATGCGAAGAAGATCCTCAAGGATCTTGAATTTCATGAAGTTCAATGGATTTTTTGGAGGAAGTTGTGGAAGTTACTGTACGGCTCGGCCACTACTTTGAGCTTTAATATTTACTTTGCTGAAGTTTTCTTGTTCATTCATAAGATTATCCTTGTATGAGAAGTTCTAAAAGATCATCCTTCTCAAAATATAACCATTACATTTTTCGAACGCTGGGTGTACTACTGTTGAAGAACCTTTGGATAGGCTCAAGAGTCATAAAGTCCTCACTTTTCATTTATTTTACAGGAAAACTTTTACTTGCATTTGCCACAATATTCTCTTAATCTTGAAGTGCCTAAATTTGCCAGATTCTTTTTTTTTGTAATTTCTATAATTTTAAAATTTTGGTTACGCGGTATGAATGAAGAATGCACAGAGAGTAAAAACTTGACATTTACTTCTTGAATATGAGTATTTCGAATAACATACAACCAAAGATGAAACCTTATTCTGGACACCACAGTCGCTATAATCTGTAAGGTGAGTCGCATTAATAAATTACAACAGGCAAGGACTAAGTTTTTGGCAGCCACGTGAAGTTTGGCTTTCATTCCAAATATACATACATATTAGCTTCTCCCGTTGATAAAATGTATACACAAAAGTTGCACGTCCACAGTTAACGTCCATAGTATACTTGAGTACATGTTAGCACAAGTAACATATATGTGAGGTTTGCAGAAACTGATGTTAAAGCATGTGTTAAACATTTGCCTGTACCCAGCGGTAAAACTTACGAGTCATTCATTAAACAGGGCTTTTACAGGCCTTCTAAGACCTGAATTTAAGATCAACAACTGATTATTTTCTGCTTTCTAAGGATAGGCCTTCTAGAAGGCCTCTACACTGGTCTCTTTTAGAAGGAGTATTCTATTTTTAGATTTTTCGTTTTGTTTAATAAAAAATGTTTTTTAGAAATAACAAACATTCTTGTATTCTTTTTCGCAAATATAAGACTGAAATTTACGTACAAGAGGCATCATACATGTTGCTACTATGTCGTTTATGTTGCAGCTACTACATCATGTTCAACCCGTTCCTAATAAATACACGAAATTTAGACTCCCACATATGTATAAAAAATTAATTTGGATGAAAAGAAGGAGTTCGAAATAAAAAATCACTATAATCCAATATACAGAAGCCGCTATAAAAATACCCAGAAAAAAAAATAAACCTCGATTGATTTTTAACGGACCTTCCCAGACCAGGCCTTCCATCAGGCATGCCACGTATGACCTGCAAATAGGCTTGCTAAAGAATGGCTTCAATTAGGCGTGCTGAGTAATGTCCGCAATGACATCGCGTGTAAAAAAGATATGAGTATGCAATGGGAGTTGAAGTACTATAGCCTGCTAAATAAGGCCTTATAGAAGGCCTCTTTACTCTTTCTATTTACAGCTGGATAGTAGCTCTTTTGCACTGGTTCTGTTTCCTTTTCTGTGCAAAGTTCCCTGAAAAGTGCATACACTTAGGCTGCTGGATAAATTTTTGTTATTGGGGCCATTATTTCTAGAATAATGACTGGAATACTAGGGAAATAATGTGTTATTTTACCAATTAGAATCTGGATTTTATGGGCAAAGATTTTCTTGCCGCTTTTGTTTATTTCAGGAATGCATGTTCATGCTAATATCCAATTTTTACAATATTGTACACTCGCTTGTTGACATATCTAATGTCTTCATAAAAAAACTCTTTACATACTTCAAATCCTATTAGTTGATAAGCAGCTCCTTCAAATTTAATCGGAAACAGGTGTTTTAATCAAAAGTGCTACAATTAAGCGTTAGATTTAAGCTCAGAGCTTCTATGAGTTTTGCCAACTTACTTCATGAATAATTCCATATTAAATCGACGGCAATTCAAACTCACTACAGATAGTGTATGTCAGAAGGGATTTGGTGTTAAAAGTTTTCATTTTGTTTCCGAATTATGACGTCAAGAAAATAGAACAAATCGTCAAAATATTAGAAAAGTGTCTTCAGCAAGTCAACTATAACTTCTCAGCTACAAAAGTGAAAAAGTTTTACATGATGTTATTTTGCAGGTACAAATAAAGCTTTTGATATGATGTACATTAAAAGTTTTTCCGCGAGAAGTTCAAAGGTCATATGTGAAGCTCAAAAGGCTATAACTTAAAACAAAGTATTTTTAAAAATCTAAAAAAAAATTTGTGTTAGTTACATAAGTCATTCGTATACATTCATGAAGTTTGAATGTGGTTTCGCTTCTAGTTTCGGAGTTGTAGAGCAAAAGATGGCTTAAGGATTGATTTAAGTTTATCAATTACAATTACACTTCTTTCCAATTTTTTATTTTTGGAATGTTTAAATTTTTTAATATATTTTTTTAAAGCAATTATAATGTGCTAAGAACAGTAAAAATATTTTACGGTAAATTCGTGATTTTCAATCTAAACTTGTCTTTAAAGCGCCATCTAGAGTCAAACGCTGATTCTATTAAATTATATTACATCTTATTTGAAAGGCTGCTAAATTTCGCTTCGAATAGAGTGGATCATTTTTGTTGATTGAATAAAAAATGGCTGGGCTGTAGGGTATCAAATTTAATATTTTATGAAATTTTTAATGACTTTCTCCAGCTATTGCCATTTCGGAAGATGCTTTGTACCAAAAATAATAACACAATTCATAGTTCTAAGATTTCAATTGGATTTTAAATATGTTAAGTTATAATGGACCGAAATCGGATAGAAACTAAAAATGCTATAATGGAAAAATGAAAGCACTAGTATTAAAATTTAGTAAAAAATGTACTAGTAAAAAACAAATTAAAAAAATATTAAGTAAATAGTTTACTATTAAATTTAAATGCTTATGTTTCCGTTTTTTCATTATAGCATTTTTAATTTTTATCCGATTGCGGCCCATTATGACTTAAGTTTTTGTAATAGAATTGATTATGCAATAAAATTATAAGACTACGCATTTTATTATTATTTGTGGTACAAAGCATCTTCCGAAATGCTGACAACTGGAAAATAATTAAAAATTTCATACGATTTTATATATGATCAACTATAACCAAGTCATTTTTTATCCGATCAAAGCAAATGATCACCTATTCGAAGCGTAATTTAGCAGACTTTTAACGAAATGAAAATAATAACAATTAGTTGACCTTTTACTCTAGATGACGTTTTAAAAACAATTCCAGAATGAAAAACATGAATGCTCCGCTATCTGGACAAAGGCCGAACTGAAGCAGAAAATATTTTCCCTTGTTCAGCACATCATAATTGCTTTAAAAAAGTACATTAAAAAACTTAAATATTTCAAAAATAAAAAAAAATTGGAAAGCATTATAATTGTATTTATGGAAAGTTTTTATTATTTAAAAATTTATAAAAAATCGAATATGGCAAAAACTTACCAGTTTTATCAGCAGATCAGAAATCTATATATACTACAACAAAAATAAGTGTTTTTTTATTTTATGAAAATCAATGGGTGATTTTATTCACAAAAAAGTAAAAATACCAGATTTTTTCAAAAAGTCGACTTTCGGAGAGGATACTTACCGGATATTATCATAATTTGGGAAAGAGATATGCAATTTTATCACAATGAACAATGTTTCGCCTATTTTTAGCTTCTTATATTGGGCGATATGCCTATTTTTCTATCCCTTTTTAAAAACCGATTAATGTCCCGACTAGAAATTTTTATGCAAACACATTTGGGATCTAACTGGGATCCCAGTTCCGATGTAACGCAGAAACGTATTTGGGACCCGATTGTGTTCCTGTGGGGAAATATCAAAATCTTGCAAAAATTTGCTCAAATCGGGAAAATATCAAACTCTAATATTGAATTAAAATTGCTGAAGCTATCCAAGGGACCAAAGTATGTAACATTTACCTCTTTTGAAGATGAGCATAATATACGATTAAAAATCTGTGTTAGATTTTCCCAACAAGTTCCCAATAGTTTCCCACTTGGGAAGAACTTTTGTTAAGTCATTAATTTGTAGATGGGCTATCCCAACAAGTTCCCGATCAAATCACAAATGGGATAACCCTTTTGGATGTGCCACACGCATTCCCAATCGGGGCCCAATATGAGTATTGGGAAAATTTCTAGTCGGGGTGTTGTTTCCACAATGCAATCAAGCATTGTTTGTATAAAATTTATATGAAAAGCCCTCAGTTTTTGGAGTGATTTTCATAAAATGTTTTTAATAAAGTCGCTTGTGGAAACAGTATTGTGGAAACAGCAGAAACAGCACATACATAAGTTTCTTATTTTCTCCAGCTCTTTTCTTCTGCTCTAAGTCATCGACTTATTAGGTCGATGACGTATAAGCAATATTCAGTCTGAATTAATATCTCGTATACTTATATATTTTTGCAAAAACTGTTGCATACTTTTTGGCTTTTTAGGAATATTGTAGCCGTAGCGAATGAGCAATAAATATTTAAAGCCTCACATTTGTAATAGAGCAATGGTGGCCATACATACACTATCTTATTCTTTGTTTGTGTATGTGCGTCGTGGCTAAATAGATAGGATCCCAGCGGTAAATAGAAGGAGTAAAGAGGCCTTCTATAAGGTCTTATTTAGAAGTCTGTAGTACTTCCACTCCCATTACATACTCCTTTCTTTTTTACACGCGATGTCATTGCGGACCAAGGCCTTCCTCGACCCATTACTCAGAAGGCCTGATAGAAGGCCTGCTGAGTAATGGGTCTGGTAAGGTCTGTTAAAAATGAAGTGGAGGTACATTTTTTAATCTGGGTATATTTATAACGGCTTCTATATTTTTGATTATCGTGATGTTTTATTTATTTCGAACTCCTTTTCATCCAAAGTAGCTTTTTAACCATGTATTTATTTGGAATGAATTGAACATGATGTAGTACCTACAACATAAACGGCGTAATAGCAGCGTGTATGATGCCTCTTGTACGTAAATTTCAGTGTTATATACAAATTATTTGCGAAAAAAGAATACGAGAATGTCTGTTATTTCTAAAGAAAATTTTTTATTAAACAAAACGAAAAATATATAAATAGAAGACTCCTTCCAAAAGAAGCCAGTGTAGAGGCCTTCTAGAAGGCCTGCCTGAGAAGGCAGAAAAGAACTACTTTTGGATCTTAAATTCAGGTCTTGGAAGGCATGTAAAAAGGGCTGTTTAGTGAATGCCTGGTAAGTTTTGCCGCTGGGATGTGTCTGTCTCACACAGATTGTACGTTAGTGTGGAGCGTGAGATTCTTTTTGCGAATTTCATTTTCGAAGCAAAGAAAGGTTGCATTTTATTTTAGATACATGGGAAAAATAATGGGAACAAATATTGGGTCCTACTTTTGAAAGACTTTTGATTTTTATTGTACAATCAAGAAAATTGTGTAATGTGGTTGCAACATTGTTTAGTGTTATGTTTATTTTAACACTGTCGGGAAAATTGAGCAATATTTTATTTGAAAATATTGTTCTATTTTATGCATAGCATAGGTCAAAAAGACAATAATATGTACAATAAGATATGCAATAATATTTTATAATGGATGGGACGCTTTATATAATGTAAACATAAATATATAATCATTTTCTCTTCACGTAATTTGTTTTAATAAGATCGACTTTTCACGAATAAACCTAAATCAAACTTTGGGCCATCTAAACTCCGAAACTAGAAGCGGCACCACTTTGAAACTTTCCGTAGAAAAGAGTTTTATAGCTGACATATATATATTTTTTTTTATTTAAAAAAAACTCTTTTTGAGATATTTTCTTTGAGCTCAAGACCTCCATAAAAGACCTTTAAGTACTCGCGGAAAAAATCGAGATGTATGCAATTTCAAAAGCGTTATTTTAACTTGCAAAATAACATCAAATAAAACTTTTTCAGTTTTGAGGTTTTGAAGTTATAGTTGGTTTTTTATGTCCATTTTAGTCAAATTTTAAAACTTTTTCCAATTTTCATGACAGAAATGGTAGGGTTTCGAAGTCCGAAAATTTAAAATTTTTTAATACCTTTAATGGATAACATTTGTAGCAAATATTATCGCAATCGGAGTTGGTGTTTCCGAAAATGACACTTTTCTTGTCGATTTGATATGGATTCAACCTCATGTGAAAAATTAATTCTAATTTTTTTTGAGGGCAAGGGGCTTAAGTGATCATATGCCCAAATTGGTGAAATAACAATCGTTCAATGACCGTCAAAATGCTTAAACGACGATTGTGGAGTAACATAGAAAACATTCGTCCAACAATCGCCAAAAAGGCTTACAAAAGCATCATTTACAAGCCTAAAATACGATTGCTGTTAAATAATAATCGTTCAATGGTCGTAAAAATGTTTAAATGACGATTGTGGGGTAACATAAAAAACAATCATAAAAATGAATCGCAAAAACATAATTTGGAAGAATCAAATACGGTCATCGCCTTCTTAAAATCTTCCAATGATTGCCAAAATGCGTAAAAGACGATGCAATCATCCAACAATCGTCAAAATGACTCGCAGAGGCATCATTTGGTAGTGTAAAATGTAATTACTCCAACAATCGTCTGAACGATTAAAAAACGAGTCGCGAAATGATATCGATTGTTAAATCGAATTCTTCCAAATGATAGCTGGGAATGTTCGTTTTCTGTTATTGTATGAAAAAAAAGTTATTACCAACGCAAACAGTAAAATATCATAATTTTGTGTATGTAACAAATAGAAAAGAACGACTTTTTAAGTAGCAAATACTTGACAAATTTTGTCACAACTGTGATTCGTCATTTTTCACTAACGGCGATTAAATCACAGGTACAGAAATATAGCTCATCTCTAGTATGTACAGTAAAATTCTTACTGCAAAATTTAAAAAATGCTGATACACTTTGACCCAGTCTAACAACTACTTACATAATCATAAATTTTTTTTAACAAATGCTCAATTTACAACAATGTTATTGTAATCCGTAATAATTAGTAATTAATTCAGTTCTTGCCAGTGTCAACTTTTAGTAGTTTTATTACAAATCATACAGATTTTCCTTCCTACAACTAAACAAATTTTTGTAAAAGAACGCTTGTGAAACAAATAAAACTTTAACGTATTTCTCTTCGACTCATTCTGTTGCTCATTATTCATATTTAATTAAAGCATGTGCTTAATTAACTTTACAATTATCTACTCGTACTTCTATTTAGATGACTGTTCAGTAAACTAAAAGTACTTAAGAAACAAGTGCAGTACAAACTTGTATTTGATAATAATACTTGCAAGTAAAATACTTGTAACAAGCAGCTGTAGAATGAGCGGTGGCAGACGGTATGCAGCATTTCTATTTAAACTTTAAAATGGAAAAGTTAGTTGATTTTGTTTGTCGTTTATTTATTTTTTTTAGTTAACATTCTAAGTGTAGATGGTTCAACATATAGTTGCGACTTGTTGTTATATAATGTATAATTTCATTTTTCTTTTTTGATTTCTTTACTAGTGTACGCCGTGATCCTGTCTCGGCTTCCTGTTACACAAATTTGCAACATTCTACAACAACATATCCACTTAAACCATTAATGAATGTCGTCACAATCAGTTTCTTGCTATTTTTGCACAACTGGTTGCAAAAAGGTGTGTGGATGTAAAAAATGTAAAAATTCTGAAGAGGGGAGTGATGAAATTGGATCCACTTATTTGTGAGCGAGTTCATGTGGAAGACAACATTTTGAAATTAGTTTCCCAAATTATATATTGTTAAAAAAAGTATTAAGTTTCACTAACGGTAGTTATTCCAAGGAACAAGGGAGAAATTAACATCAACGTACACAGCAGAACAGAGTAGCGCTACTTTCGGAAGCCGCTGCACTTGGGTAGTGATTTTGCTTCATAGGTGTTCATGTTAAATCAACATGATTTACAATAATCTTGAAAGAAAATTTTTCCTTTTGAATTAACTATATTTCATGTTGATTTTATATTCCAGTACAGTTAAATCAAAATGAAGTTAGTACTGAAATAGTACGAAAAATCATATTGAATCAAAGTAGTTTCGAGTTGAAATAACATGAGTTTGATATTGGAACAACACGAAGAATCGTGTTGAATCAAAGTTATTTCAAGATGAAACAACGTAAATTCGATATTGAAATAACCATGTTGAATTAAAGTTATATCAAGCTGAAACAACATGATTTTAATGTTGATATTTTATTAATTATTTTACTTACGTGATAGTCATCAGAAAACTTTGCGTTGTAGCTGACTGCCCCAGCCAAGATTTGAACTCGTGACACCTGTATGATAGTCCACGCGCTAACCACTGCAGCCACAACAGCTTCAAACTTTTCTTGACTTATACACTAAATAAATACTATCGTATGTAAAATGCATTTCATTTTAATTCAACATGATTTAAATGATTATTTAACATAAAACTTATTTGAAATTAAAGTTATATTCATCTCGATTGAAAATGAAACTTAACGTTTATAACAAAATTGTTTTAACGGTATTTTAAGGTTTGATTAATAGTTTTCCGTTTAAAATTAATATGAAACAATAGTAATTTTAAGCCAGCAGCAGTAAATTTTCGCTGGCAATGCGTTTTTTGGCGTCTACATAGACGACACATGTAAGAATAAACAACAACAAGTCACACAACTAAGCAAAATAGTGAATTGTAGCAATGAACAAAGCAAATAAACACCAATGCATTCAAATGACAAATTACTTCTTGTAGATTTAATATGATTTCCAATCAAAATTGCGGCATTTTACATCCTTTTTTTTCTCTGTGCATCAGCTTAATTTTTCAACGTACACTGCAGAACAAAGCTGCGCTACTTGCGGAAAACGCTACAATAGTGCGATTATAAATTTAAAAACTAAGGACCTTATTTTGTAAAACGCAACACCAAGCGTTGATAAATTTTGTATGAAAAAAATGTAATTTGCAAGAACAAAACACACACAAAATTAGTCAACGCCTAGCGTTGCGTTTTACAAAATAAGGCCCTAAGTCTTAGGCTGATGTCAGAGTGGGCGCTATAAGCGATGATATAATATTACGCTACAACTCGCTATAATCCACTGCTTATGTTTTCTTATGTGATCGCTCAAAAGATGGCAGAGTGAAGGCGAAGCGAAAAGCGAGTACACAGAAAAAAAACGCCATACTAAATTCAAGTATTTTCTACTTACTTTAAGTATTCTTAAATTGTGTACAAAAATTGTTTGCTTGTTGATAGCTTCAGTCGCATGTTGTGCTTATGTTGTTGTCTTGTTGTTGGTTATGCTGTTTGTTCGTTCAATGCCGACTAATAGCCTACAAACGTCGTATTACGTGCTGCTGGCTTATACTGGATATTGGGTGGTCTAAGGCGTTGGTTTACAGACATGATGAGCTAAGTTCAATACTAGAAGTGAATAAAAATAAAAATTAAATTAAAACAAGT